>JACXGI010004145.1:6716-56063 GCA_016801175.1 Esox masquinongy
TCATATGTTTCCTGTAGTTCTTGACCAGGTTTGCACACACTGCAGCAGGGATTTTGGCCCACTCCTCCATACAGACCTTCTCCAGATCCTTCAGGTTTCGGGGCTGTCGCTGGGCAATACGGACTTTCAGCTCCCTCCAAAGATTTTCTATTGGGTTCAGGTCTGGAGACTGGCTAGGCCACTCCAGGACCTTGAGATGCCTTTTACGGAGCCACTCCTTAGTTGCCCTGGCTGTGTGTTTCGGGTCGTTATCATGCTGGAAGACCCAGCCACGACCCATCTTCAATGCTCTTACTGAGGGAAGGAGGTTGTTGGCCAAGATCTAGCGATACATGGCCCTATCCATCCTCCCCTCAATACGGTGCAGTCGTCCTGTCCCCTTTGCAGAAAAGCATCCCCAAAGAATGATGTTTCCATCTCTATGCTTCGCGGTTGGGATGGTGTTCTTGGGGTTGTACTCATCTTTCTTCTTCCTCCAAACACGGCGAGTGGAGTTTAGACCAAAAAGCTCTATTTTTGTCTCATCAGACCACATGACCTTCTCCCATTCCTCCTCTGGATCATCCAGATGGTCATTGGCAAACTTCAGACGGGCCTGGACATGCGGTGGCTTGAGCAGGGGGACCTTGCGTGCGCTGCAGGATTTTAATCCGTGATGGCGTAGTGTGTTACTAATGGTTTTCTTTGAGACTGTGGTCCCAGCTCTCTTCAGGTCATTGACCAGGTCCTGCCGTGTAGTTCTGGGCTGATCCCTCACCTTTTTCATGATCATTGAAGCCCCACGAGGTGAGATCTTGCATGGAGCCCCAGACCGAGGGAGATTGACCGTCATCTTGAACTTCTTCCATTTTCTAATAATTGCGCCAACAGTTGTTGCCTTCTCACCAAGCTGCTTGCCTATTGTCCTGTAGCCCATCCCAGCCTTGTGCAAGTCTACAATTTTATCCCTGATGTCCTTACACAGCTCTCTGGTCTTGGCCAGTGTGGAGAGGTTGGAGTCTGTTTGATTGAGTGTGTGGACAGGTGTCTTTTATACAGGTAACGAGTTCAAACAGGTGCAGTTAATACAGGTAATGAGCGGAGAACAGGAGTGCTTCTTAAAGAAAAACTAACATGTCTGTGAGAGCCTGAATTCTTACTGGTTGGTAGGTGATCAAATACTTATGTCATGCAATAAAATGCAAATTAATTATTTAAAAATCATACAATATGATTTTCTGGATTTTTGTTTTAGATTCCGTCTCTCACAGTTGAAGTGTAACTATGATAAAAATTACAGACTTCTACATGCTTTGTAAGTAGGAAAACCTGCAAAATCGGCAGTGTATCAAATACTTGTTCTCCACACTGTACCTATCCACCCCCCCACTGGAACATACAGCCCCCCACTGGAACATACAGCCACCCACCGGAACATACAGCCCCCCACTGGAACATACAGCCACCCACTGGAACATACAGCCACCCACTGGAACATACAGCCCCCCACTGAAACATACAGCCCCCCACTGGAACATACAGCCACCCACTGGAACATACAACCACCCACCGAAGAAGACACTGTGTTAGGAAGGAGCTATATCCAGGGAACACAGGAATCACATAGGACAGTGGTACGCAACTCTTACCCTACAATGTCCAGAGCCTGCTGGTTTTCTGTTCTACCTCATCATTAATGATGATGATGTGTCCCAGGTCTAAATAAGTCCCTGATTAGTGGGTTGCAATGAAATAATTGAGGCTTTGAGGTCCAGAGTTGAGTTTGAGGGATAGATAATGTTATGAGCCCAGATCTTGGGTAGAACCTTTTTGTGCTGCAAACTGAATGCATTCTGTAAGTTCTGTGATAGATACATTCAGGTTGTCCGAATAGTGATATATACATTCAAGTTGTACGGATAGTGATATATACATTCAAGTTGTATGTATAGTGATATATACATTCAAGTTGTACGGAGAGTGATTTAAACATATAAGTTGTACGGATAGAGATATATACATTCAAGTTGTACGGATAGTGATAGATACATTCAAGTTGTACGGTTAGTGATTTAAACATTCAAGTTGTACGGATAGTGATAGATACATTCAAGTTGTACGGATAGTGATAGATACATTCAAGTTGTACGGATAGTGATATATGTACATTCAAGTTGTACGGATAGTGATAGATACCTTCAAGTTGTACGGATAGTGATAGATACTGCAGCTGTTATGCTGATGCTCGTTTGGTCATGTTACTCTTTAAATGTGATCAAATCAGCACATGTTGACTTCACAAAAAGTTATCGGAAGCTATGGGAATTACATTTTTCTTTGTCATTGATAAAGGTAAATAAGAATTCAGATTTCATAACTAAGGTTCAACCACTATTTTTGTGATGATTTAGAATAAAATACAATCAATTACCATTTGTATAATGTGTAGATTTGTTGTGATTCTTTCAAATATGGAACAAGAAACTCACGCACGTGCACCTAAAAACCCACACTCACGGAAACCCACATTTACACCTGATCCTTTAAACCTCATTGCCATTTGGGCTGAAGCTACATTCAGAGAATCAGTGACAGCAAGAAAGACAGCAGAAAGGGACAGAGGAACATACATTTTAGACTGTACATTACTGAGATATGGACATAGATGAGGACATCTATACCAATATAGAAGATGTCAGTGTGAAAAGCTGTAATGATCTGGCTACAGTTTATGAGACTTTACACCACAGCCCACAGGCTGGAACAAGTAAGTGTGTTTACGATTCTTACTGTGAGTTTTTAATGACTGACACACATGCTTTAATCATACAAAATGTATGTTAAACAAAGTGATGTATAAAAGTGTTTGTGATGTTACATTGTTCCTTTAAAAAATGCCTTACTTAAACATAACCCTCAAAAAATAAACACATTTAATACAATGCCTGCACTGTAAAAAAAATATTTTGTACATTCTACAGTAAAGTAACGCCAATTAAGTTTCCAGCAAAAGTCCTGTAAAAAAAGTGATTTACTGTAATTTGTAAATGCAACATCTTATTGTAGATGTTCTACGATTATGTACAGTTTACAAATGACAATAATTTGTTGTTGTTTTACATTACTTGTACATCTTTTTAATCACAAAATATATTGTTGCAATTCTATTTTACAGTCAGCACTTGTAAATATTTATTTACAGGATTTACTTGGCAACTCAAATTGCGGTTAAAGTGCTGTAATTTATTTTTACTGTCTTTCTACTGTAAAACTCCAGTTACATGTTGAATGTGCTTTTACAGCAGAATATGACTTTAAAGCTAAAATATACCAAAGTACTGTAAACTTTTAAAACATTTAAAAGACCAAAATAAGTACATACAATACAAACAGTATGTTCTTAAGACTGATTTATTCTTAACCAACCAAAAAGGTTTGATAAACACATTCAACAAGCTCCCATGGTACAGCTTTACTGTCGCTCGGTGGGAAATAAACTGTATCTTGCTCCTGCAAGCTGCTTTACAAACACCTCAATTACAAACCTATACTTATCTTCAAGCAACAATAAACCTGTGTCCTGTCCTTCATGTAAAAAAAAAGTAGTTGCATCTGAATGCACAATAGCCTTGTGTCCAACTATCATTCTTTTTTGTCATATATAATCGAGAATACTACAATACGCAGGGAAATATTCTTCAAAAATCGATCAACGTCCTGAATAAGATGTATCTTCATAATAAACAATATTTTCCAGCAAAGAATGTGACAGAATTATAGAAAAGGTACTGGTATACTGTATATATGTATATTAGCTTTTTTTTGCCTTTGAGGTAACTATATTTCTGTCTGGCCTTATTGCATTTTTTATGGTAGCATTTTATCATACCATTCTATTTTATCATACCTTTGCTCCCAGGTTAAACACAGATTGTGTAGTTTTGGGAAGAGCAATTTTACTTTTTAATTAGATCAGGCCAAAATAAATCTCAGTGGAAATGTTGTAATATTCTCACATTACTGACTATGCCTTTTACAAAAAAACATACCTAAGCATCAAGTCTGGAGTAACTGCCAGACAGTTCCAAACATCCAAAATATAATTACTTTCTCAAAAATCTGTAAATTTTATTGCATACTGGATCATTTTCAGTGATTTAGGTGAAAACGTAGAGAGACTCAAACCCAGTCTCAAACCAACATCAATTGAGGACAAAACTGAATAAAACAAATTAAATCTATGCCTATGAGGAACTAGCCTATAGCCATTCAAAATCCATGATCTTTCTGAGCAGAGGTCAGACATGTACATTCATTGTATGTCTTTTCTTCTCAACTACCTTTCTGCTTTTCTTGCCGACGATCTTAGCTGTGGCGGTCTTTGAGCCAGTGGATGGATTGATTCCAGCAAAACATCTGTGTAAAGAGCACATTTTCAAAGTATGATTAGGACTACTTAGATGTTGTGTGTAAAGTGTTCAGCATTTGCTCTGTACATTGTCTCCAGCTTCAATGATGGCTTTGCAAAGTATTTATGCTCCGACAAAGAAGCCTTTCAAACAAATCAACATACTGTAACTTGATTTAATCAATCTGCCAAACCATGCTGTGATACAAAATCTCAGTTTAAGCCTCTCAACTGAATTCTCCTATGGAAGAAGCCACCTTTTTTTTTTTACCTTTGGATGAACTCCAGGGTGCATGAAGCCTCCTCTTGGTACTACAGATTGAACGTGTAGTATGACGCAAAAAAAGCTGCAAGCGCTGCCACAAAGTTGGATTGAATCGACATCACAACCTCCTTCTCGATGCTTATCATCCATGTGGCAGCAGTCATTGTATCACCTGAAAACATCATATGTGTTTCATAATTACTTTCTTGAGAATATTTGGTAAAACTACTTGGAGAGTCTATCTGTATATGCTTTGTCAACAATAACATGTCAATAGACTACCCAGAACGTTTCAACTAACTATATACTGACACTAACCTTAACCTTAAGTGCAATCCTATCCCTAGCCTTAACTGTTTCCCTAATCCATACCTTATCCCTGATCTTAACCTTAGCAAGCATTAACTTACCTTTTTATAATTTTCTTTAGAAGGACTATCTGTAGAGCATCTACAGAATGTAACTAGAATTCTCAAAATGAAGTGTAACCAAATAATTTCTTACACAGAATCTTATTGGATACCTTACCTTGAACAATCAGTCTTGGTGTGTCTGGCAGGATAATTGACTCCTCCACATCTGTGGCTGACACCTAAAAGATATAAAAACAAATTATAAAACGTTCAATTCACAGTGAACAAAAATTGGCACAAAAATATTATTTTAGACGTGTACTAAACTGAATTGTGGATGAATGTAAAACTTACATCAGCCTGAATAAAAAGTGCATCCGTCCTTTCTTTGCAATGGGCCATCAGCAAGAGGACAACACAAGGGCCAGCTCCAGTTGCTCCACCATCATCAAACTTTGACAGAATTTGACAAACCTTTTCGTTTGTCAGTTTGTAGCGGAAGTATTGAATGATCATCTTTCCCTTTTCATGGCTATGGCTGCAACCATTTTTTTCCAAGATGGAGATATCTGTCAGTAATTTGAAATGGTTGTAAAGCTCCTTTTGTGTAAAAAAGTACGGCCACTGGCTCCTTAGCTCAGCTAATGTAGGTCCTGGGCTAGCGTTGATGGCGCAGCGCTGTGAGTAAAACGTTGCTTTTATGAGCTGCGAGAGTTGTCCTCTGTCACCTCCTGCCGGCCCTTTTTGGGAATAAAGCTGCTCCATTTCCTTACGCTTTGCCTCAAGCGTTTCTTCGGTTTCTTCTGTGGGAAAGTCTGGCTGCAATCTCACACACCCATATTTGTCAGTTGGTCCTCTTACATGGGTTACAGACGATGAGCCTGACAGTGTTTTTGTTTTTCGTAGTCGTACCAGGGGATTATCACGATTCTTATGCTCAACACGTGTTTTCATCTGATTTAGGAGGGATCCATAGCCACTCCCGATTGTTGTGCCATCTTTCATTGTATCAGCAAAGCTTTTTGGGTACTTTTGAACCATCCTCTTGGCTATAGTATGGCAATCTGCTCTGGTTGGATTAGGCTCAATTACCCTCATGGCATCGACTGTAATTCTATTACCTGTGGTTGGTCGTGTGCCTCTGCTCATGGCTGATCTGAGGTTCATGGACATTTTGTCCCAAGGGACAATGAAGTTCTCTGACCAGGTGTCCAGGTCGACTGTCCTGGTCGTACTGGTTGTTGACCGACGTGTGCTGGATGTGGAAGAAGACTGTGAAGGGGAAGGGGAGTCCATGATGGCACCAGCTGGGGCAACTCTTGTTTGTCCTGCAAGTAAAATATGTAATTAGCCTAGTTGCTAAACTACATTTCCACTCAACTGTATAGTATTTGTACATAATTTAGCAAAATGTAATACCTTCAAATTTCCACGCAGTTAGAAGCTTCCGGCATTGTATTGGTCTAATGTGTTCCTGTAGGACTTCTTCTTTAAGACATTGAAGGTCTTGCTTTCCTTCTACACCCACACTTGTTAGCTTGTCCAGGAGGGATGAAAGTGTCTGTTCAGGAAATTCTGGTAGCACTGACAATACTGCTTGTCTTATCTCCTCTTCTAATTCTGTCTTGGCTCTACAATAGAGGGAAAGAATGATGAAGGATCATCATTGATTTGCCAAATACCTTGTACTCTACTAAGGGGTAATAATCAAGAAGGTCTTCATGCTTAATGCAGATAAAGTCTGAGTCCTGTGCACCTCCTGTTAGGCAGTCAATACCAAAGTCATCTAGCTGTACAGCCCGCTGCATCTCTAAAACAAACTAAAGAGCAGCAATGAACCAGTATCAACTTAATCTCACCCATTTGCAATCCATCCTCATCTTTCCCTATCACAACATACATTCCCTTTCTGTACTTTGTGCATTTGACAGTGATCTCATTTGAAACAGCTACTGAATTCTCAATCTTCTTGTTGTAATCATTGGCATAAAAGTCAGTTTCCTTTTCTACCTGAATGGGAAGTGGAAATAAACTGCCAGCACTTAAAAAGGCTTGAAACAATTGGTGTCTTTCTGCTAGAGTCCCACATAGATTCTTAAAGTTATGCATTTTTCATGCGCACTGCTTGAGGTAAGTATGCTTACTTTCAAACCGCAACATCCACAGGCGAATAACAGGGCCAAACTTAACAATAAGCTCAGTGTAATGGCAAAGATAATGGAGCTTCGGCTTGAGAGGTTTTTCAGGAAAAGTTGCCGTTCTGAAATGGATGTATTCCTCAATAAGGACTTGAAGATATGCCATTTGGTCAGCAGTAATGGCTGGAGCACATACATATCCAACAATTTGTCTTAGGAGAAAAATCAGCTGCCATACACCACTATCTGGGGCATTTTTTATTCCTCCTACTAAGAGAGGGAGTACTCTCAGACACCTGTTTTGTACTGCATGTCCACTTAGCTTCTCACTGTCAGGACTTATCTCAGGAGGTTTGTCATTAGCATCACTCCCAAGGTATTTAAACTGGCTGATGCATCTGTTCAATTCTACATAAGTAAAATGTTTTTCTTGATTGACCAAATGAGTAATGAACATTGCAAGGTCAAAAGAGACAATGCCCTCAAAGAGGTCATGACCAAGGCAAGGAGGCAGTCCAGGCTGGCAAACATGGAATTATTTAAGCTCATTAAACAGCGAATCAAATTTGACACCCAATGCACTTTGTCATTACCTTGTATGTACTGTACATGTTCTTTATAGGACTGGGCAGTTCTTGTTGAACCAGCAAAGAGTGGATTAGACTCAAATGTTGCTCTATCAATGTCACAGTATTGACAGAAATATGTACTCCAACTGAAATTCTCCACAAAACCCCCAATACTGTGAGATCCCAGGTTGTCTCCAACTACGTCACGCAAAGCACCTCTCAACTTTGCTTTCTCATACTGTGTCCTGAATTTCTCTGACTCAAAAAGGGCAACAAGTGTTTTATGTATAGAAACATATTGGGCAAAGCACTCTTTTCCAGATTTATTAGTGCCTAAATACAAGGGGACAGGTTCAACATAATTAAATGTATTTTTATAGACAGTCCTTCGATGTTGATCTGTTCTTAAAGAACGATTACAGGCCTTGAGAAGATCCTCCCTTTGGAGCTCTTCAATTACCTTATTCATATCCTTCTCAGAAAATGCGCAGAAAACCTAACTGCTCCTTGAGCTTTGAAAGAAGATGTGATTGGCCAATGTCATGAATATCTTGAAATTCTTCAAGAATAGACTGAATGACAGAGGCAGGTAACAGGAACTTTGCTTGAAGCTTCAAATAAAACTGTGTTAGATTTTTTTAAAAGAGAAGTCCATCAACACTGTCCATGGGAATGCCTTCCTCTATCTCCTCGTAAATGTTATTCCCAGTAGACATACCGGAGTCTCAGTAACATTTTCACTTTGTGTTTCCAACACTGTCTCATGGATGTTTGACAACTTTTTTTGTGTGTTCTTGATATATGAGACACAAATGTAGATTTAACAGCATATGTTTTTTGACATCCCATAAAGGGCAACTAATTTCTCTGCCCTCTTGCAAATGACCCTTCAAATGAGAAATAAATTCAGTCAAATGTGAACATCTGAAATTAAATATGTCAATTTGGCAAATCAAAGGTTTGTCTGTTTAAATTGCTCACTCTTCACAGACCTTGGATATCCCTTGTGGTCTCTGTATAAGTGAGACTTAAAGGCAGTAAATTGTCTGAATGCACGGGAACAATTGGGTACGCCACATTTAAAAAAGCAATTGGGTGCATTTCGGTGAAGTTTCATGTGCTGTATAAATGATAGTAATTTGTTAGATTCATGCATACACGACTTACACTGAAACATTTTAGCTTATTAGGTTAATTCTGGATAATTAAAACAATTACAAATCAGCTGAGTTGTAGCTACTTATTTCTTGTACCTAAAACAGAATCCCCCCAAAACAAACGCTGTAACGTTGTAAGCAGTGAATCTACAATGAGTATAGCCAGATAGTTCTTCAGGCAATTGTGCTGAGGACACGATGGGTATTCTCTACTAATTTTCCTACCTATTTAAGACATTTAGGAGGTTCATATTACTTTTTCTTTTGTAAAACTGACTACACGCAGTTGCTTCAATGCAGAATCAAAAGATGTTTTGGTCTGAAAATAATTCACCCTATCATCTCTAATTAGAACATCAAACCATTGCGTACGTATCATAGCTAGCTACAGTACCTAGCTAGCTACAGTACCTAGGTAGCTACACTAGCTATTCATCTTTAAAAAACGTTTCAGTATTTAGCTACGGGTTATTTAAGGAACAATTTAAAAAATTGGGAAAACTAGCAATAGGTAATTACTGCAGCTAAGTTTACAAGTTTTAGCTGAGACACTTTACATTTTCTAACCGTTTTTAAGTGGGGATGCAAACTTCCTCTTAACTGCTTGCAGGCTACTGACAGCAGGTATGCGCTTACATCACGTACTGCCCGGACACATTGAAGCCATGAGGTGCAAATGGCTCTAGGTAGTTTCCATTGCCCTGACAGTCTTAGATCTTAAAAGAACCTTAAACACTACAAGTAATTAATCTACAATGACCCGAGTTAAATGTTCTTTATAAGCTATTGTAAACGCATACTGTAACTAGTGTGAAATCATAAAATAAAAGCTGGCTATACTATATTTTAAGCAGTGAACCTACAAATCACTTGAGCTAAAATGGTTCTTTCTAGGCTATTATTGTACAGACAGTATAAACCCAGAGGACGCACTGTGACACATGTATACTAGCTAGGTAGTGTACTTTAGAATTTTTCTATTCAATTATCAGACTCTTAGGAGGTTCACATAATTTTTTCTTTGCTGACACTAGCTATGTACCCAGTAGCTTCAATGCAGAATAACAAACTAATGTTGAAGATTAAATTAGTTCCCCTAGGAAAATGCACCTCATTCACTCACACTTGAACCATCATCAAACCATTTCAATATCTAGCCAAGAGGGCACAGCAAAAATTTGGTTGGAAATGGATTAGACTAGTGGCTACATCATAGACGTAGTTATAACTTTATAGCAAAAACACGTTTTACAGACTCCCGATGCAGACTTGCCGCTTGAACTGCTTGCAGTCTACCAAATGCACCCGTGCGCTTCCATCACGAGACTGCCCGGGGAAGTGGAGGTCACGAAGTGCACAAACTGCTACCTAGTTTGTTGCAATGAGCTTTGATTCGGTAGCTAGCTAGATTTTCTACGAACTTCACTGAACTTGTGTGAAACTGTCTTCTCAGTGTATATCTAATTAATGTAAAATACAAGTTTACCCACCTGTTGTTCTTTTCAATGTATAAGCCTTGTACACGAATTCACACACAAAAAACGTGCAATCCCATAATCCAATGTAAATCAGCGAGCTTGTGTTTTTTTCAATTCCACATTTACTGTAACTTTCACTGTTACAAACTGTAATCGTTCAGTAACCCATGATGCATTGTGGTCTACAACATTATATTGTTAATTGATTAAACAGTAAAGTACTGTGCGTTTTTACTGTAAAAACTACAGCAATTGTTTACAGTGTGTATACATGAATGTATTATGTAAAGAAGCCCTAAGAAAAGGCGTAACATTAGTTCCTCTTCATTTAAGAGCTGTTGGTTTTTGAGGTAGAAAATAATAGATATGAAAAGGTCAGGTGAATTTAACCGCTTCTTAGTTCACACTTGCAGAACTGAAGAGTGGGAATGAAAACTCTCAGCCTTCCAGACTGGCTACCGTTTCTCTGGGACTGCTGTGTGTTCTTCCCACTGGCCAGAGTCATAAGCCTGTCTGTACGCTGTAAGTCTTCACCTCTCACAGGATTTACACTGCGTGCACAATTATTAGGCAAGTGAGTATTCTGATCATATTATTATTTCTATGCACATTTTCCAACTCCAAACCATATAAACTTGAATGCTCATTTGATTGAATAATTTTCAGGTGATATGTATTTGTGTAATGAGGGAGGGTGTGAGAACAGTGAATAACACTTTATATCAAGATGTGCATAATTATTAGGCAGATTCATGACCTCAGGTAAAATGGGCAAAAAAAGAGTTTTAACTGACACTGATAAGTCAAAAATTGTAAAATGCTTTCCAGATGGATGCAACACTCTTGAAATAGCTAAACTATTGAGGTGTGACCACCAGATAATCAAAGGTTTTGTTGCGAATAGTCAACTGGGGTGCAAAAAACGCATGAAGATGAAAAAATGCAAATTAACTGCAAAAGACTTAAAGGTGAATAATTTAAGAACTAAACGTGAAGCTACCAGGAACAGATTATCCTCCAGTGCCATCAGTAGTTTATGTAGGATATGTTCTGTCACTTTGGTGATTTATGACCCTGGTGGGCGGGGCTTCCAGATTGATTTGACAGGTGGGCGGGACATATGGTTTGCTGGGTGGGACTTCCGGTGTGACGCATGGACTTCCTGTATGACGTGTTAGGGCGGGACTTCCAGAATGACGTATGCATGTCCAGTGACTTTGTAATTTATGATTGCATTGATGTGTCCATGTTTGATGTTTTACAACGATTGATAAACGCCCCAGACAAGTGTTATAACAGGTGCGACATGTTTGATGTTTAACAAATGGGTCTTAGGGTTCCAGAATGTTAGATTCCCAGGCAATAAATAAATGTTATATCAGCAGCAAGATGTTTGGTGTTTAACAAAAGGGGCTAGGGTTCAGCAATGCTATAACCCCCAGCATTTTATGTTCCGATAAGTGCTACAACAGATGTCCTACAACCGGTGGGTGTTAGCCTTTCAAGTTTTATGGGATGATTGGCGTGGTCTGTGTATTTAAACCACGCAGACCCTGGTGATGGTCATTCAGTCTTGTCTGAGTAAACTTATCTACACATTACAAACCATGTCGGATTGTGCAGCGATCAACGTTTTGGATGAAACACCATCGAAAGCTAACAGCTTAACCGCTGCTCAGTGAGTCGGCAAGAGATTACAAATGGACAGCAAAGACGCAATCAACATGCCAGCCCCGAAGAAATCGATGCAGAGTTTAACCAGAATCCATCAACTACACTGGGATATGTTGGCACGGGAGTGGAAGTTGGACGATGGTCGGATCGGTGGATAGATTTTCAACCCAGAGATACCGGAGGTTGCTTTTTATGAATTACCTGAAGGCCAAGAGTTTAAGGCCGGTGTGACTGATCAAATGGTTTTTAATGCCAGTTTATGGAATACCTTTCGAAAAGTGTTTCATTTGGGCCCAAAACAGGGTACACATAAAACGGTAGATGTACTGTTTAAAGTCATCAATGGAATGAAGCAGTATGACTCTGTTAGATTGGAGCTATTTCCGGAAAATTTCAGCAGGCTAGATTGCGACTGTTCGACTGACGTAAGACCCTGAAGCCCCGCCTTAAGCTAAGCAGCGTCTTGGTGCGACGAAAGCAGAGACTGCTGTCTAAGGATGGGTAACTTCAGTTGTCGTGTTTACATGTATCTAAACAAATCCTGTGTGGCTTTACTGATCAAACAGTTGATGAACAAAGCAATCAAGAGTGGAATTGATGGTTGTAGACCTTTCAAAAACCATGACCATGTCAGTATAAAGCGTTTTAATAATCTGAACAAGCATATGGAAACGGTCAGGAAAACATCTGATGACTGGTTGCAGTTGTTGTCAAACGGTGTTGAATCAAATGCTCTAAAAAAAAACTTCATGTATAAACTTCTAACATTTTCAAATGCTGACAACAAAGACTTTAAAATTGGGCACCTATTGTGTATGTAACAGATGTTTGTGTGATAAAATTGTTGAGTAGTGATGCTGTGGATGTAGATTGTATTTCTAAAATGTTAACAAATTTTCTAATCAGCAGAAATCTGAATGTTTGTGTAACTTTTCATAAATTCTTGGATGATGTGTAATTCCAAAAACTAAAATAAAACTATGTTAAACATGTATTACTTCTCATTATTGACCAAATGCTCTACGATGTCTGAACAGGTTATGAAAAGTATTTACTACGACCCGGCAAACCCTGGTGCTTATGTGGGTAGAGAGGGTTTGAAAAAAGCGTACTTGGAGAAAACCGGGGAGATCCTCAAAAATGGCGAGGCAAATGACTGGCTACTAGCCCAGGATACATACACGCTACACAGGCCTGTAGCTATACAATTTCAAATAGAGTTATTGTTCATGATATACATTCACAATTTCAGCTGGATTTGGTTGACGTGTGTATAGTGTGGAAAACGATAACATGAAATTTATGTTAACATGCATAGATGTATTACGCAAATACGCATGGATTCGTGTGCTGAGAAATAAAAATGCTATCAAGGTAAAGCAAGCATTTGAAGAGATATTAAAAGAAGGAAGAACACCACAAAAAGTCCAAACGGACAAGGGGAAGGAGTTTTTTAATTCTTATTTTGAAATGTTAATGAAGAAGTAAATACATTATTTCCTGTAGCAAAATGTTTTATGTCAAAGCAAGTATCACTGAGAGATTTAATAAAACAATTAAATCACAAATGTGGAGGTATCTCACAGCTGCCAAACGTGAAGCCTGCTGACGTTTGTGGAGAAAATGTCAGACTAGTTCTCAAGAACCTGTATGGTACAACAATGATGAGAAATGGTAATCAAAGTCACAAGTTCCGGGTTGGGGATACTGAGACTCTCAAAGTTGAGAGGGGCGTTTACCAAAGGCTATGAAAAAGGGTACACAGATGAATATTATACAATAACATAATGCATTCCAAGGGTACCTCCTGTATATAGAATAAAAGATTACGATGGTGATGTGATAGTTGGAACCTTTTATGAACAGGAATTATTGAAAATAATCATGGCTAAGGATAAAATTTTTAAAGTGGAAGCGGTTCTGGATGAGAAAGTACAGAAAGGGAAGAAAATGAGTCTTGTGAAATGGCTTGGTTGGCCTGAGAAATTCAGCAGCTGGATAGCATCGGAACAAGTCCTTGACCTAGAAACTGGATAAAACTCTAGGATTTGCAGGATCACGTCATTTACATTGACTGCAATCAGCATGGGTGACAGCGGTTTCTACGTAACGCTGCCCAGTAAGTCGTTGAAACATGTCTATCCAAACAATTCGAGTTCAAGCTACACCACAAAATTTGCCAAAGGTATAGATTTGAAAGGTGATTGGGAAGTATCTTTGATAGAATTCCAATACCCGCATACATGGAAGACTTTTACATGGGGTGAAAACGCATTTAAACTACATGACTCAAAACACAACAAAACTTGGAAATATGAACTCAACACCGGTTATTACAATGTCATAGGAAAACTATTGGCAGAGATCAACACGGTACGGCCCATTCCCCACAGATATTCTGGCAGGGTTTAACACCCTATACATCTACACAGATATAATTGATTATCAACGAGTTGGTGACAGTTATGTCCCGCTGTTGAGAACTGTACATATTGCAGGGAAAAAGAACGAAGTTGTCACAGTGACGTACGACAAGCCACACTACGTACCTCTTAGTTAGAGTCAGTTTGATGAGATCTGTATTGAAGTCAAATCTGATCAGAATCAGCTGGTTACATTCGTAGTGGGAAAGGTGATTGCAAAATTACACTTCAGACCCATCAAACAATCTTTTAGACTATAAGATGCAGTCTCAGAAACTCTACAATGATCCTCAAAGGAATGTAGAATACTACACAACACAGGCCGGTAACAGTTTACCGGGGTATCATGGTAGCGCTGCAATGTATGGGATCTGGTCTAGGGGGCCTGCTCTGAGGGCTTTTCCGGATGGCAATACCTTTGTTGAAGCGTGGGTTCTCAATAGCAAAACCACATCTGAAAAATGCAGTGAGGAATATAGTTGCCGAGGTTGTCAGAAATGTTATGGCATGCCAAACAAAACAGCAGGATGGGTCTGGATTGATGGTTATGAATCAAGGTGTTAGAAAGAGACCACCTGGTAGGAGGAGCCTACCAAAGAGTAAAAATCGCAAGAATGAGACAAAAACAAGAGCCACATTCAAAAGAAGACATACAGCTTGGAGGACACTCAAAGGCAACACCGCACAGTTGATTAAGAACATATTTTAGGAAGATGGCACACCTACACCGTATGTCTGGTGAATGTATGAAAACAGAGTTGGATTTATTCACAGTCCCCTTCACACAGACATCTATTGAGAAAAATTCATACATTGAAATACCGACCTGATCAGCAATATCAGACGCAGCCCATCTGGAGTTCTTTATTGCAGGAAATGGCAAAGACTACGTTGACCTAAACAATACTTTGTTGTACCTACTAGAGCTGGGCTACCCGAACCCAACCCGACAGGCCGAGGATATGCATCAGGTTAGGGCTGGATAGGGCCGTATTTTTCATCAATAAGGATGGTAGGGCCGGGCTCCGGTATACTAATTATTATCCTAATCTGCGCTGATGCATAAATATTTTTTGCTGCTGCAGCAACTGCAGTTGACGTCACGTGATGTACGCATAGCTATCCATGAACAGGCATTGTTGCGCCAAAAAAAAAAGTGTGTGTGAGACTACATGTTGCTAGCTGGCAGGCTTATTATTCGCAATGGATGTGGAGGAAGTTAAAACAAAACTGTCCAAAGGAGAGCTGGTAAAAATGACAAATGAAGTGGGAAAAGCTGTCATTTGGAAATCATTTGATTTAGTTGTAACCACTGAAACTAAGATACCCACTGGCTATGTGAAGTGTCGAGCCCCACAATTTTAAAGTATGACAGCAGGCGAACTGGCACCTCTTCTCTCCAGCCACACTTTGACTGATGCAACTGCTGCCCAACAGAAGGTAGGCCTACCGGTCAGCAAAGCATGACATCGTTTCTATCTGCCCCACAACACGTACTGGCCAAAGTCAAATAAAAAAATCACTGACATGTGTGTATCATTCTGTTGTAAAGATATAAAGCCATTCCACACAGTTGAAGGCAGAGGTTTTGTTGATTTAGAGCAAGCGCTCATTAACGTGGGGGCAAGTCATGGCCGAATTCCCGTTAACATGGTGCTCCCAGACCGCACAACCATATCAAGGAGGTGCCATGAAACAGCAGCCACAAAGAGGATTGAAGTGGTCGCGGATATCAAGAAAGCTATAGCTGATGTACATAATTTTGTGTTGACCACAGATATGTGGACCAATGATTACTGTAAGATCAGCTATATGGCAATAACCTGTCATTATATTACCGCAGAGTACTAGCTAAAATCCAGAGTTCTAGCTACAGCAATTTTCCCCCCAGAAGATGCCAAGACAGGTGAAAACAATAGAAGAGAAATTGTGAAACAACCTGTGACTGAGCTTCATTTTGATTCAGCGGTGCTGAATAAAGTTGTCTGGGTAACGGACCAGGGATCCAATATGATTGCAGCACTTAGGCCCTACCAACGCCTTGACTGCCAGGATCATGTGTACAACACCGTGCTGAAACACGCACTTGACACTACTGAGCTGGAAGATGTTGTCCCAGAGGTGGCAGAAGCTTTGTGTGCAGCAAAGTCCTTGGTAAGATATGTAAAGCAATCAGGACTTGTAGCCCAGTTGTCAAAGACTGAGACAAATGGGTGAAACCAGATTCAGCGCTGTTTACCTCACCCTGGATTGCATCAAGGCAGTCTACACTGAGCTTCGTGAAAAGTTTGAGAGACGCGGTGAGAGTCGGAGGATAGATGACATACCTCTCGATGTACTGGATTTCTTATTGGACCTTCTCCGATCCTTTTAAGAGGCACAGAGGGAGCTCGAAGGCGACCAGTACCCTACCCACAACTTGGTCTTCCTGTGGGCTGAGCGGCTGAGGCGCCACTGCCAACATGTGGGCACGGACACCCTCCATCAGGGATTAGTTTGCCAGAGACATTTGGAGTGGATCAACAGAAAAGTTCAAATTCAGCCATTGCACAAGCTTGCAACATTCTTGTGGCCTAAATTCAGCCAGCTAAGAATGCTTTCCACTTTTGAACAAAACAGAGTGCATGAAGAGGCCCGACTAAGAATTTCCCGCTTCCAGACTGTATCCCCGGCTGCAAACCCCACTATCCTCGCCATTGAGCCGGCTGCTGCTCGCTCTATTCCCACGGGTGAGATGACTGAACCCACTGCAAAAGAGAAGATTGCACGACTTCGAAGAATGGGAGAATGTGCCAGTGGAAAACATTGCAGATGAAGTGGAAGAGTTTAAATCAGGCAATCATATTATGGAAGATGTAATGGGCATCTTAGGGTTGGTGGAAAACACAGAGTGGATCTTACCCAATGCTTGATAAACTTGCCCGTAGTGTGCTTAGTATTCCAGCTTGTAGTAGCAGCAACGACAGAAACTTCAGTGCAGCGGGGAGGACGGTGGACCAGAGGAGGACATCGCTGAAACCATCAACAGTGGGTGCAATCCTCTTCCTTCACAATGCATACTAGGCCTTACGTGGAGTGTTGACTGTAAATAGTTCACCTTGTCTTGACCTGAGGATTTTTTTTAACTGTTATTGTTACCGAAGTTCCGTGAGCAAAGGTTTGGACTTTTGAACTGTTATTGTTATTCAATGGTGAAGTTTGGGCTGTGAAGTTTGGGTTGCATAGACTACATAAGAGCTACTTCGAAAGGTAAGACTGGCTTTTTATTAGGCATATAGGCCTACGGCTTAGTTTGAGTCCTCCCCAAATATTCAATATTTCTGGACATGAATGTAATAATAGTAATGTTCTGATCTGCCTATGTTAAGGCTAATAGCCTTTTTGATTCTAAATAAAAGTGCAGACTTTTCTTTTGGACTGCTGTGCCCAAATAATTAATACGGAACTTTGGATATTTAACGTGTGCTTGTTCCGCAGTGAATAATATTATTTGCGATGTATACGCCATTCATGAACAGCAGATAGCAACATAATTGGATACTAGAACGATGTGAAAGGCATATCTGGACTTATTTCGCCTTCCTTATATGTGAATATTTAGACAATAGGACACTGGACTGGGAGAGGGAATCAACCGTGTTGTTGTGAAAAGCCGTCGCCACTCGACAGTAGCCTACTCGTACAACATTTCAAAGCATTGCATTACCTGCGGGACTGTATGCGTGTGTGTTTGTATTATGTTATTTGTCAAGTTTTGAACTAAGTGAAAAAGCAGAAATAATTACTTTTAATATCTTACTTTCTCAATAATGGAGGCAGCTTGGAATTCAGCACCGCTGAATAGACCGCACCTCTGCTGATCATCAGATGCTCCCTTACTGATTGGACAGTGACTATGTTTGTATTGACAGACCCGTATAAATACTCAGTTTGAGTTTATGAGTTATTTTGCATTTTTTTATTGGTAAGCTATTTATTTTTTGGGCTCGGGCCAACCAGGCATAAAATTTGACAGGAGCAGTTTGATGTGGGTAGAGTAGGGCTTGAACTTCACGGGAAACGGGTAGGGCTCTGGCTTAAAATTCAGGCCAGTGCACAGCTCTGGTACCTACGTGTAAAAGTCACTAAACCGGACAGAACTAATATTGATGCCAGAGCACGTGTTGGGGTTATCAACTATCCAATAGCCACCTTATTTTCACAAGTGGATGTCTCCTTGGGTGATTTAATTAGCCAGAGTAGCAACACATACCCCTACAGAGCCGTTATAGAGAGCATTCTGAATTATGGATGTGATACATTAAAGACACAGTTTTCAGCTGGTTTGTTTTACAAGGATGCTGCAGGTCACATGGATGTTACAGACCCTGCAGGCGAGAATGATGGACTCACGAAAAGGGCTGCCTATTCAGCGGATAGTACAACATTTGAAATGATCGGCCCTGTTCATAGTGATATCTTCTTTCAAGAGAAACTCATGTTAAACAGTGTTGACATAAAGGTTAGGATGGTACGCAGTAAAGACAAGTTCTGCCTTATGGGGGCAGGGGATCTGCATTATCGTTTCCATATATTATCTGCGTCACTCTTTGTCAAAAAAGTGACTGTTTCACCAGCCGTGAAACCAGGACACGCTCAAGCGCTAATCTCAACCACTGCTAAGTACCCAATTGAAAGAGTGTGTATGAAGACATTTAGTTTACCGGCGGGGGGTCGTGTTTGCAACCAGGAAAACCTAATTTTAGGATCTCTGCCAAAATGTATTGTCATTGTATTGGTGGACAATGACAGTTTTTACAGGAAGTTACACAAAAAATCTATTTAATTTGGAGTTTATGGCTATGTATGTAGACAACGGGGTCAGCAGTGCGTGAATTTTACCAATTGGCCTTAGGTTCAGGAAAACACCTAAAGAACCAAGCCTTAGCTATTGACAGGTCTGACTTCTTACACGGTTATGCCCTTTATGCATTCAACTGTGCACCGGATGAGGAATGCGGTCAGCACCTATCCTTGATCAAGTCAGGGAATGTACGACTTGACATGAGGTTCAGACAACCACTGCCCCACCCAATTAATTTGGTTGTTTATTCAATTTTTGACTCCTTTATCGAAGTGTCAAACCGGCAACAAGTCATGGTTGACTACTATAAGGAAAAGGGCGTGGAAATGAATACCGCAGAGTTGACCGGTGTGGTGAACCAATTTTCATCTAGGACTCATTTCTATGGTGTGCTGGCATGCGACTAACTACCTAGTGGAACAATCCGAGATGTTGCATCAATGATGATTGTTAATACAAACCCAAGCAATCACCCCGGGGAGCACTGGCTGGCTATTCACATCACAGATGATGGTGTTGGAAGGTTTTATGACAGTTTTGGAAACCCCCCAGATCGACTTGGGAAAATACGTACAATCAGTGCATTTCTGCAAACCTGTGAGAATGTGGAATACAGTTCAAAACAAGTCCAGGACATTATTTCAATCACGTGTGGACAACATTGCGTGTTCTTTCTCTTTCTAATGACAAGAGGTCTGAGTCATAAAGATGCTATGTTTTTTTATATTAATGATTTATGCAAAAATGATGTGCTAGTCTCAAAGTCTGTATCTAAGATGAACCAGAGTAAGTGTGATAAGCAAATGTTTAATTGCATACAACATGCTCAGTCTTGTGAATCGTTTAATTTGTGTCATGGTTGTTTAACAAATAGAAAAGTAAATCATGTGTATGTCAGCTTTATTATTCAAAAATAAAACCCATCGTAAAACCACATCAATGTTTACATAGTATTTTTCATACAAAAATTATTCAAGGCAAACATACACTTTGACAATGAATCACAAATGATAAAAAAAGCATAAAATTGAAACACATTAAAATGGACGCCATTTTGTGGGGTCCGTGGTAGAGGGTACAAAGAAAGCTTTGGTTGGATGATAACCAGTTGCTGGGGGAGTGGCAAAATCATCCATTGTGTCGCCAGACGTTTGTTTATACAAATTGATTTTACGCCTTACAAGCTCATTTGGGATAGTTGTAAAAGGCATGTTGAGACATGCCATGGCCTCTAAAAACTCCCCCCACCCCAATGGCCTTCTAGCATCAGCAATTTTATTGGTTGCTGTCACACTTTTAACCAGATCCAACAGGTGCGAACCCTTGATTATCTCTCCTTTGAAAATGAATTCACCATTTGAAGTCCATGAAGTCAAATCTTTAGACCTGAGCATTCTATTAAGAATATATTCAACATTCTGCCTACGCCTCGCAGGCACATTATCCAAAATTTCCTCAAGGTTAACACTTCAGTCAGTTTGCTTAGTCGCAGTCATGTTTACTACATCAGCCCCAGTCTCAGACCCGGGTAGACTTAAAGTCAGTGTATTTGTGTCAAGCTCCCTGTCTCAAAACAGTCAAAAATCTTTGTAAAATGGCAAAGTATCTTTTAGCTTTCTCATGTAAATCCATATCAGACTTCAACAGTATATTGCGAATCGATGAGTCCAAATAATTTTCAACAGATTGTCTTACATCGGTGCTAGCCGTTTTGGATTATTGCAGTTTTTCTAACTGATGTTGTGGCACCAGAAACATTTTCTGGGCATGATCCATGTTGTTTAACCGTGTCTCGATGCAATTAGACTGGTTAGGAACGGTACTGCAACGCTTAGTAATGGTAATAGAAAACCTCCAGATTGGTTGATGGTTTTTCTTTTCTTTGCAACTGGTGTTCTTTCTAGACATGTATATAATGTTGGCTTTTTGTCTCTTTACTTTTCAGAGCTGGGAATATGTTAAGGGTATATTTCTGCGCCTTAGACTTAGAGCTATTTCACAGAGTGAAAGAATGAGGTCAGTGGAAGCTGATTTTAAAACGACTTTTCGTTGAATCACCGGGGCCTTACACAGCATTTTCAAAAGTGGTAAATTTCTACAAATGCGTTTAGACATGATTAAACTTTCTTGGAACATACACGACAGGCCAATCCCCTGAAAACAACCCCATTCTCAGACAGTAGTCTTCTGGTGTTGTAGCTTTAAAGTCAATAAGTAAATAACCAAAAGGTGGATGTGTTGCGTCTTTAAAACTCTCCATGAAGAACCGAGAAAGACCGGGGTATATCTGTCTGCCTAAAATGCTAATCTGCTGATTGTCACAGGGGGTTTTAAACAAAATGAGGTAGTTTGTGTTCAAGTTAATAGTTCTACTAGATTTGTCTTTAACAAACATGTTTTGGACAAGGTAAATTGCACTCAGGTTACGGTGGTGTGAATATTGTGTGAAAACTCTCCATCTCCAAACTCTCTGATGCACTTTTCATTAAATCCTCAATAATTAAAAGGTTGTTTTTCTGAATCAGTAGCAGATTGTCATCACACAGCGATGGTGACCTTTTATAAAAGTAATCTCCCTCACCTTCATTATTTCATCATACAGCGGTTGCCAACATGAATAAACCCAGACGATATTCTGAATTTCTTTGGAGAAAACAACATCAGCATTATTCAACAACATCTCCACAAAATATGATTTTACCCGAGTTACTGGGCCCAATACTGACATTGCTGAATGGGTGTTGAAGTCATGGGTAAAAACCGCTATCCATACTTGAATGTGATTTAGTACCCGTAAGGCCTTGTGCTGTAATCAGGGAGCAGTACACGCTTGTTGTACACAACTCTGAAACGCTTAGACACTACTCAGTTATTCAGAGTGAATGTTCTTTTACCTCTCACTATTGTGTCTGCATTGGCAAGGACGTGATCATCATCACCACCCTCACCTCGTAGAAAGTTATTTGGAGACGTGTTAGCGTCTCCAAATTAACAACGGTTGTGTTGTAGCTGTTTGAGTGTAATGCCTTTTGCTTTGAGACAGGTCAGACCTTTAACGGTTTCCTAACCGTACGTCTTTGGCCCACCGCTAACAAATTGTGCGATGCTGTCACCATTTGGTAACTCATCGGTCAAGTCACCTAAGAATGGCCCCAGTGGGGGCACTCAATCCCCGTGGCATGTGACAACGATCACCGAATCAGTGTCTGTGTAGAGTACACGTCTATCCAACTTCTCCAAGAGTGAAAACAACTCGAGTCTAGCAATAAGCTGTTGTGAACGCGGCAATAAAAATGTTGCCGTTACGCGGTTTGATTGGTGTCTGTTTTGTGTAATGCCACTGTACCATCACAACTGTGTCTGAGATAATAGAGAAATAACCAACTTACATTTCACTGGAAAAATTATAGTGGCTAAACCCCTCCGGATCTGTAATTAACATTGTGTTCATAAGGTTAGACCGCTCACCCATCTTAGACTATTCATTGCCAATTTAGCCAAAGATCGCATAGCACTGTTTACAACAATGTTTTCCTTGTCAAACTGCACACCCTCCTTTTCATGATATTCATGGATATACTGTTCTTTAGCATCATCGTCAACCACTGATGGTGGGAACCCGCAAGCTTCCTGCTTGTGCTTCAGGAATGTTCTCATGTAATTTGCAAAATATCATCTGATGTCCTGGTGAAATCCCAGACTTCAAATATTTTCACAATGCGATAACCTTTCTCAACAACCTTAACCAGCTCAATATAAACCCAGGTACCAGTTAAAGCTCTTTCTGAATCAGTATGTGAACAATCAGTTACCTAGTTTTCAGACTCTGCACATAAATCTACATAAGGGAAAGAACAGCTTACCGCTGACCCTGTGCGGAAAAACGGTGATAAAGGCCTTTCGGCGGACACACCGTAGCCTTAATACCAAAGTAGGTGTCAAGCGGTTTGAAATCTCGAAAGATTATGTTTGGATGCCCAATTGGATAAGTCTTTGTCTTTTTGCAGAATGGGTAAAGACTACAAACGTCGTTATTCTGAATAGTCTCCCCTTCTTGAGCCGTAAACTTCAAATGAATTGCGTTGGTAAGACCAACAAAAAGAGCATCCCGAGGGTCAAGGCGCTCTGGAGCATCAAAGGTCTTCAAGAAAGCTTTGACATCTGCGGATGTGTTTTTAAGCTGATTCCACTCACTGAATCTTTGTCACCGTGTTGGTGCTTGTTGAACAATGACACTTTGGGTGACCATGCCAGAAACACCCTAAAAATGTGTAGACTGTGCACACACCATCGCGTTCACCGTATCCATCAACATAGTAGGCACCGATTTTCATTTCACCCTGGTTCAGGGCGTGCTGTATCGATATATTCTCATCAGAGGCCACCTATTCAAGCCATTCGATTCAGCTGTATGAGAATGTATTCTGACAACGATCGTAGTTGTCTGAGGGGACCAATGCAATTATGTCCTTGGTGAGGAATCTGTTGCAAAAGACTTTCATACAAGCTGAAGCAATCGTAATGGGTCAACACCACCACACTCCAGGAATTTGAGTCTGTAGCGCATACAGCCCTCTCTCAAGATGACCACATCATTCACGCAGTAAGCCTTTATTTCATCCTGCATGACAAAGGTGTCTGCAGAAACAGTTTTGTACCATTGTAAAAACTCATCTTTTTATTTAGCCCTCATGGTATTCACACCGTAGTATTGTGGTTCCGGATGGGGGCCAACATAGTTCTCATTCTCCTTGATGTTAAACTTGTAAGGAAAGCAGCTTTTTTTCGAATCCTTAAAACGTTTAGCACATGGCAAGGCCGCCAGCTTCATCGGTAGGAAGCAATGACTATCAGTGTATCTGTGATTGAATGTGCTGTCTGTAAAAATCATGAGCTTGCTACTGTTAGCAATAAGTGTCGTGCCAATACCATTGTTAGCAAGGTACTGCATCAAGATGTAACCATCGAAACCTTTAGAGTTGTGTGCTATAAATGTGTAGTCAGTATATTTTGGCTGCCTAAACTGTTGGAAAAAAGCAGCGACACAACCATCTCCAGTCGGACACCACGTCTCGTTATCAAAGCTGATTGCGCACACAAAATTTGAAGTGTGTACACCGTTCACAGGATTGGCGATTGTCTCAAAATCATGAAATATGTAGCGCTCACTGTGATCCTCCGGTTTAGAGGGTTTTATGAATCACTGATGATTCATTTCATCAGTCAGATCCACGTTACAATTGGGACACATGTTAGCTGTGCACTTGTGCGCTTTACAGTTGGTAATACTAACGCTGTAATGACAGCCGCAATCAACACAGTATTTCTTCTGGTCACACCTGCTAACCCAATGACCCAAACCTTTGTGGTGCTTCAAGCCTTTATGCTGTCTATAACAAAAGTCAGAATAACATATCCGCTTACAGTCCAGGCACTGCTTTGTGTTATGGGGTTGTGTATGACAATCTTGATGAAGACAGACACTACAGCTATGTTTACAGCCATGATCACCATGGGTGTTAAAACCTGTATAACACCACTCACACCCAGAAAACCCTTCAGATTCATGATACCATAGAAATGGTTATCGTGTAAGTACATAAAGATGGTTCTAGGGTGGTTGTCCTTGCTGTATTGAAACTTGGTAAAGTGACCATCCCGTGTTCGATGAAAGACAACAATTTTACACACTGTCATTTCTTCAAACTGAACAATATCTGTGAATGTCACACAATCATCTAACGTTAAACCAGCTCCCGTATGTAGCTCACGACCACTAACCAGGGCCTCAGCATGTGTGTATTGTGGGTTCAACATACCCATCAAACAAACGGAAAAACATGTAGAATCATTATTCAACACCACATTTCAATGCCTTCTTTTTTTATTGATAATCTGATCTATCAATAGTGTTTCAACTTTACGGAGTGGGGCACCACCCTCGCGGTTGTTGACAATTTGTACCAACAGATCTAGTGATTCATCAATCATAATCTCAGCATTACTCTGCATAACACTTTCAAGTAAATAAACGTGCGTTCATTATATTAATCTGCTCTCATGGTCACATGTACGGGGGACATCAGAGATTCAACAATCAACTCAATCTGCAGACGATCACCAGGCCCATGTACAAAGTCTGAAGCTCTAACAATCAAAGTATCCAAGCCTGCCATATTGAGTGCTTAGAATGTGCCAAAATCCCCAACTTCAACCGTTTTTTGGAAATTTATCAACTGTCGTAATTCAACGTTGTCAAACGCATTACGTTGTATAACTCTAACATCGCCATTGTTGCAATGAGTTTGCATCAGAGAGCTCGGTGGAGAGTCAACTAGACCATGTGAAAACTGGGGTCTACTAATCTCGGTTAACAAACCTTGCATCTGTGGATTAATGTCTGTATGGCTGTGTAACAAAGTAATGGCCGGTTCATTTGTATTTTGGGGTGTGGCCTGTTGATTATGTGAAGATGTTGATGGTCATTCCGTGTCTGGTCTGATGTTATCACTATCTTTCGCCATATCTCTAGCTTAACGTGTAAATAATGATCCACTTACAGGTTAAAATATTATTCTAACTCAAACATACATTTACATACATCACAGTTTTGATGAGTTGACTGGAGATATGTATTACCTTCAGCTTTCAAGCATTGTGTAGTGGGGTAACTGTGATGAAAAAAAACGGACGCTGTGCAGCCACAAGGTGGGGGATCCATAACTGAAGCCATTATGGTGATGTAGTCTGCATCATCAGCGGGTCCTCACCCTGTAGGTCGATAAACAGAGTACAAAGATTCAGCTGTATGCAAATTGCCGTAATGTTAATAACATTTTAGTACAAGGCTGAAAATGTCTATAAATAATTAGGCTTACACAAAAAGTATCTGTTCAGGATGTGTAAGATCACAACCGCGCAGTCTGACACTGATGTTGGTTACTTGGTCTGAAATAAATGCAAAGAGCGTTAACAGAAGACCAAGCGTATACAGGTATTTAAAGCTGATTATTAATAATGTTAAAAGTCTACTTACCAAGGTTAGAAGGTCCAAAAATATGTTTTCCAAACACGGCGAGGTTTAATTCCATTCAAACTAAACCAGAGATATAAAAAAGACAATCTGAAAGACAGATAAAAGCGCTTACATTGCACCAATATTTAATTATTTTATAGAATCTTAAAAAGTTCAAATGTGTCGTTTGTTAGCGTTTATAATTGCAACACAATTCAAATCAATTCTTTCAAATAAAAAAACGTGTAAACGGCCTACTCCGCGCTGGAACAACAGCTGTCTTCTGTGGTAGCCGTGGATTTAATAAGACAACACGGAAACTCTCAGAAGGTTACGCCTCTTTGTTATTGGTTATACGTCATCGTTCTTCACGTTAGAACTACACCAGTTACATTGCTTAAAATTGCCATACGGATACAGTTCAACTATTTGTATACATTTGACAAGCACAGTGATAATCTCGGTCCGGTAGAATCGCCGTTCTTGTTAGTTATCGCGGCTCAGCCGTGACAACACGTCATTTAATTTTATCTATTAACCACAAACTCATCCACTTACATATAAACGCTGGCTAATGTCACCATATCGCCATTAATCTCTTCAACATTTAACAAACACAAGACCATAATACAGCAATCAAAAATCGGATTTCACGAGTCATTACGAGAACGCAGCACATCTTACACGGAAGCAGAGGCGTTTCTGGGCAATCTGGCGCCCTAGACGAGATCTCTAAATGTTGTCCACCCCAAAAAATAAGCCAACTTCAGGGGAAATAACACTTCTTAATTTTACTTTTATAAACAAAAAATAAATACAAGTGCAATAGCAGGTGTACAAAAAATGTAAACAATAAAGGAGAATAAACATAGTGTGCTGTTAGAAAAAATATAAATAAATAAAGACAAAATAAAAACAGTATTTACTAATGTGCAATCAAATATTTAACGACAGGTGCATAAACTGGGTAAACAAAAACGACACTCGTAAAATCGTATTCTGTGTGCTTTTACAGCAGATAGAGGGCAGTTTCTGTCTTAAAACTGGACACGCCTCGATTTCCTTGCTGCAAAACTATCAATGATATCGTCATAGGATCTCTTGAGAGCATCTGTCGTATTTGATTGCAAAATAATAAATTCTAATGTTCAAATGTTCAGAACAACAAAGATACATCTGACGGCCAGTTCAGATCAATGATTTGCAACGAGATTAGATGCAACTTGCGAAAGAATCCCCGACGTTCTAAAACCACTTGTGCACTTGACTTGGCGATTAGGTAGGTCCCCAGGGGCTTCAAATGTTCTGCAACTTATCAGTTCACTGCAGCAAATTTCTCTGCCAAATTATAAAACCAGCCCAAAATATGATCTGAACTGGCCTTTAGGGTTCCACTTCCACCCTTTGCCCACTGCCTGAGCAAATGCTATGTATGTACTGCTACTCTTTGTAGTTCCAACTTAGCTCGTAACTAGCTTAGTGCGCTACATTTCAAATAGCTTAAACCAGAGACAGATGCTTTAAAAAATGTCCATAAAAACATACCACTATACTTTTTTCTCCTTTCTTCCTCATCTTTCCTCTTCTTTCTATAATGTGCCCCTGATGGCTTTGATCTTTTCATATTAGAACAGCAGTCAGAAAATGTCAACGGATCGTATGAACGTCAACTGGCGCACTTACCCACCGTCCACACCTGGCCCCGCCCTGCCTCACCATCTCTCGAAACATCAAAATCATCTCACTCATAACAAATAAAGTCTTTACTTAATGTATAATTTGTTTATTTTTATAATAACTAAAACTACATATGGATTGATTTCCCCCATATATATAAATAGATATTATTTCTTTTATATTTTTTATTATATTTTTTAAGGGCGGGTGGGGCGCCCAATCAGCGCCCCCCATGCAAGTGGCACCCTAGGCAAACGCCTCTGCACAGAAGTCCCAGCATCCGCCCACACTAACACATACAGACACATGCAAATACTGCAGTTTGTAACCATCGTTGCCTGTTAAAAATTTCTACCAATGTGAAGAAAACAATCTCGCGTTAATCTCTGTTGTACAATTTCATAATACACATTTACAAATGTTTTGTTTACCTGTAATAACGTTAGTTACCGGGAATGTAACTCCGGTTATATGAGTGGAGCGGAGCCCCCTAGAGGGGCTTTAGCTCCTAGTGATTTACCCTGGCCGCGTCAGTGGCCATGCTGAAACTCATTATGCAAGATGCGACAGCCAATCAGGGCACGCCTGCCCCTATATAGGACCCGTGAGCCCAGAGAATGCCCTCCCGAGTTTATTCAGCATAACCCGGGGGAAGGCAGGGCAACAGGTCTAGGGGGCTCCGCTCCACTCATATAACCGGAGTTACATTCCCGGTAACTAATGTTATATGTCATGGAGCTCCACCCCCCAGAGGGGCTTTAGCTCCTAGTGGTTCACGGCAGAGCGAGCGAGCCAAGGATGTACTCCCTGCTGGACCAACCAGCACGGCTCGCAGGGTCCAGTAGAAACCGTCCCCTAAAACCCCAAGACAAAAACATCCCCGATAGCTGACGAGGTCAGAAAAGGGATGATCGAATGCGTTAATAATGGAAATCCTCCCTAAGAGCAGGCCTATGAACACATAGGCCACCCCAGGGAGAAGGGATGTTGAGCTCAAACGAAAGGGAAACGTATCCATTCCACATAAGCACAACAAAAAAACACTCACGCACCACACATCACGAGATGAGGGGCATGGGGATACAAAAAATAAAATGACAACATGAGGAAAGCCCTGAGGAGGAGGCAAACCCACACTAAGTGTATTGGCAGGCAGTGACAATACCCCTGAACCAAGCTGGCTACAGAATTCAGTGGCGTTAGAGAAGAGATAGAATCAAGGTAAAGCACGAGATTCCCTAGCAAAATTCAGAGATCTCGGGCAGCTGCACCAAGAACCGAATGAACAAGGGATGAAGGAGACATATCCAGTAAATAGAAACGAACGAATGCCGAAGGCGATGACCACGACGCCGCAGCGCAAATGTCATCCACCTTGACCCCGTGGAAAAGGGCAGAGGAGGCAGCAACACCCCGCATGGAGTGTGCACGGAGACCCTCTGGAACGACAGAGCCAGAGTGATGCAGTCACAAAGCCAGTGGGAGAGTAGCTGCTTAGAAAGCAGATGACCCACCCGAGAATCTGAATAGCAAATAAACAGTCAGTCTGATAGAGCTGGTGCGCTCTGCGTAAAGGGCGAGGGCGCGTACCGGACACAGACAGTGGAGCCTCTCGTGGGAAGAAGGCATTTAAATAGATAGTCCTAGACCGAAAAAAGCTGGTGATAACCTTGGGTATGAAGGACGGATTAGGTCTCAGCGTAGGGCAGCTTAAGTCCTCTCTGATAGCCAGGCAGCCCGGGCGCACCGAGAGCGCACGGAGATCACTCACTCAGCAGAGCACAAAGCGATGTGCAAGGCAGTCTTAAGGAAGAGCAACTTAAGAGAACACTGCTGCAAGGGCTCGAATGGAGGCTCACAGAGAGCGCCCAGCACCTTAGCAAGGTCCCATTGCGGAGCGCCAAGCCTGGCCACCGGGCGCAGACGGCACGTACCCAAAAGGAAACGGTGGAGGAGAGGGTGGCTGAAAACCGTGTTTCCAGCAAAGCTGTCATGACACGCAGAGATGGCCGATGCGTATCCATGGATGGTCGAAGGCGACCTATCCATATCAAAGAGATACTGCAGAAATGACAGAATCTCCTCCACAGGACAACACGAAGGGTCCGAGGACCTCTGCGTGCACCACGACACAAACATATTCCAGCGAGTGGAATACAACTTGGACGTAGATGCTGCCCTAGCACCCTGGATGGTGCGGACGACGGTAGCGGACAGACCACTATTCAAAAGCCTGTCCCGCTCAGGAGCCAGACCCTGAGAGTTCCTGACAGCGATGGAGGGTGTAGAATCGAGCCCTCCACTTGGGACAGTGCATCCTGTCTGAGCGGAAACAAGTAACTGGATCATCTCTGGATACCAGATAGACGCTGGGCGATCGGGCGCCACTGGGATGACCCGAAGCCCTTCCGCCTTGATCCGAGCCAGGAGACGCGCTATGCAGCGCTGTGTGTGTGTTCTGTCTGGACGCGAATAGGTCCACCTGGGCTTCCCCAAACCTCTTCCAGATGGGTGGAGACGCCACTCGTCGTGATGAAGGCCACCCCGAGGCATCATGTCCGCGCCCACATTCAGACGGCCTGGAATGTGAGTCGCAGTCAGTGAGCGGAGGTGGGCATGCACCCATAGCCAAAGATGTGTCACCGACCGGTGGAGAGCAGAAGACCTGATCCCCCCTTGGCGATTGATGTAAGCGACTGTGGCCCGGTTGTCTGAGCGAATCAGGACATCGCGGCCCTTGACTAGGTCCGAGAAGTGCGTCAGCACCAATAAGACCATGTCCAGTTCCAGCAGGTTGATGTGGCGAGGGCCGGGAGGCCACACGTCTCCGACAGCCCGACCCCGGCACACACCGCCCCATCCGTGAAGAGAGGCGTCTGTGAATACGCACTCTGACACCCTGCCCAGAGGAGCGCCCTGAGAGAGCGCCAAGGGGTCTCTCCAATAGTCCAGGTCCCCTCGCAGGTGAGCTGGCAGAGACAAAGTCTGGTTTAGATGACGTACTGGGTCGACCCGCTGGCGAGCGAACCAGGCCTGTAGGCTGCGCATGTGCAGTAGGCCCAGGGGGACTGCGTGTCTGAAATGCGCGCTCTCATTGTACGCGTGTCCATGACCAGACCCAGGTAAGAAACCTGCTGGGCTGGTCTCAGCACGCTCTTCTTCCAATTCAGAGCGAGTCCTAATCGCGTGAGAAAGGACACCACTTGGAAAGTGTGTATACTGGCCAATTCCAGGGACGATGCTAGAATCAGGAGGTCATCTAGATAGGCTAAAATCCTGATGCCTTCCTTGCGTAGGGGCTCTAGCACCTCCTCCAGACATTTGGAGAAGGTGCGTGGAGCCAGAGCACAGCCAAACGGAATCCTCATATACTCGTAGACCCTGCCCTGAAAGGCAAACTGGAAAAACTTCCTGTGTCTGCGAACGATCGGGACATGGAAGTAAGCATCCTTGAGGTCTATGCTTGAACAGAAATCTCCCGGCAGGAAGGCTTCTAGCAGGCGAGTGGTGGTGAGCATACGGAATGGTCGTTTGACTACGTGCGCATTCAGATTGCGCAAATCCAAGATCGGTCTCACTCCTCCCGTTCTCTTGGGAACCAGGAAGTAACGGGAGTAAAAACCGTCCTGTCTGAGATCCTCCGGAACCTCGGAGATCGCTCCTTTGCTCAACAATTCCGTCACCTCTGACAGTAGAGCAGATGCTGTCGGGTGATGACATCACCATATCCACTATCCCGGAGAAGGGGGGTGGAGCTGAGCGAAACTGAATTAGATAACCCAGTCTGATCGTTCGATCGAGCCAGGCTGACATGGTACAGTGATAACGCCACTCCCAATAACGCTCTGAGAGAGGAAGAGCATGAAGTTGGGGGGCGTTGGTCAGGAAACATTCGAATTCCCTCTCTGCCCCTACCGCCGCCGAGCTCGACCAGAAAGGAAGAGACACGGCCCAAGGAGGGCAGGGAGAGAAAGTGATGAGAAAAAATAGCAGAAAGAAATTGAAGCCACATCGGGAGGCGAACCCGGGTCTACTGAACAAAAGCCAAACACACTAACCACTGAGCCATCACACTGTACAACAGGTACTACACTCTCACACATAGGAACCTGAGTGAGAGAGGAGCCTGGCAGTTGTGTATGCGGACATTGCACCGAGTAGGGACGCGTTGCTAAGGAGACGCCAAGTAGTGCAGACGGGAATGGGGTGATCAGAAGGAACAGGTAGCGAGACAGAGGCGAGAGCCGGTGACTTTACCTGCCGTTTGATCCCGTCATAGCGAGCGGGTTGAGAAGCCACCACGGTTACGTCTGTAACACCAAGTGAACTCTCAGGACGAGAACGGCGGGAGAGAGAGGAATCTATCATTTGCATAAGCGAACGTTTCACTGAAGGCGAGTGAATGTAAACACGGTCTATGGGAGGTGGCGGGTAGAGAGGAGAGAGTAGTTATACCTATAACTCCCTCAGAACACTCACTACCCTGAACATAGCTAACATAGCTCTTATCATTACACTGAATAGGGAAAGGAATAGAGCATGCACAAGCAAAAACATTACAAGACCTGCAGGCTGCAGGGCGAGAATGAGGGAAAAGCCGTTTATTCGCGCCACTGCTCATATCCAACGGGGCAGACATAGAGACAGAGAGAGAGCGCTCACTGAGTCTCTAATAGCCACCAATGGAGGCAAACTAGGGCATGCAAAAGGTACAAGTGACTTAACAGGCTCAGACACCGCCTGAGTCTGCACAAAAGCACAACTTACACCCAAGCAATGTTTAGCTTGTTTATTGAAAGGAAAAGATAGTCGGGCCGAATCTGCGACGACATCAGACTCAGGCCCTTACTCTGCTGATGGAGGAAGTGGCGGGGGCCGTGAGGGCAACGTTGCCACTCGCAGCCCGCTCCACGCCTAGTCAGGACGGTCTGGGTTTCTTAGACGGCCACGGAGTATCCAGACTGGGGGCTGGTTGCCTGCGTCGCACAGGAGGAGGAGTAGGAGCCGCGGCAGTAGGAGGAGGAGGCGCCGAGGCAGCAGAAGAGGCGGCAGCACAGACTTGGCGGCGCTGGCGTCGTTTAGCAGAGGAGCCCAGGCGATAAGCAGAGGGTCGTGAGGCTGAATGAGAAGAGCAGCTAGCCAGGGGGAGGTGATGAGATAACTCCTTCCATCCCTCGTCTGTCTTCTTGAAAGAAGCTATGGCAGTGTGAACGGCGTCGCCTAATAAGCCCTCCTGGGATAAAGGTGCGTTCAGGAGGGGTGCGCGATCGGCGTCACGTAAGGAGGACAGAGACAGCCACAGGTGATGGTTTCCGACCACGGAAGAAGCCACTGCGCGTCCGGCACAAACCGTCTGAGCTTGGTTAAGGTGGAGGATAGCCTTTAGATTACCCGCTACCTCTTCGACGTCACGTGACGACGGAGTAGGTGAAATATGGGAGGCCGTCGACACGAGGACAGCAACGTTGTTCGCAGCGACCAGGGCCTGTGATCCCAGGACGTAAACTTTATCCCATAGCTGCCCCGTGTAGCGGTCCTTGGTGGATGGCAAGGCAGGCTTCTTCCACGACCAGCCCCAGGAAGGCAGGAAATGCGCGGCCAACTCGGGCTCTAAAGGCGGGATGGCCGAACTGATGGGAATCTGCCCACCGTCAACTCTGGTGAAGGTGGCGTAGGATTTCATGGGAGCTCTGGCGGGAGCTCAGGCGGACGCCGGAGCGGACCAGGAACCCTCGGCGAAGGCTTTAAAACCATGGACCTCAGGCGCAAGGGAGTCCACCGGTTTGACACGTTCCGCCCAGGAGCCAAAGGACATGTCGGAAGGTTCCTTCGGCGTCAGGAGGGGAGGCAAGGGCAGCTGAATACGTAGTGCTGCTCTCTCAATCATGCCCACAAACTCCACGCGGAGAGGGGGCGGGCGGAGAGAAGCAGCAGAAGAGAGGTCGTCATCTAGTTCTCCCCGTAGAGAGGGAGAAGCGCAAGACCCGCCACCACAACCCACGTGGGAGCGGGTCTTTCTGAGTCAGTGGAGTCAGGTCATGTGTAGGAGCGTCCTCCTCAGACATCTCATCATCGTCGCTGCTGGAATTCAACATGGCGGAGACGTCCACTTCCGGTTCGAAAAAGTTTGCCCTCTCTACACGTGTAGAGATGGACAAAGCAGCACAGGAGGAGCAAGCCGGGGGGTCGGTGAGACCCTCGCGAGCGTGGGCCGGTCCCAGGCAGGAAACACATGAACGGTGAGGGTCCTGATCCGGTGACAGGTCGGCGCAACGTCATGTGGCAGCGAAACATTTCTTCATGATGAGACGTCGAACTAAAGAATGCCGACAAACAAAATTCTCAGGCTGAAGCAAAATAAATAAGTAATCAGTAGAACTCAGCAAGCGTTTGCTGACTAAAAAGGGAGGGTGTTCTCTGGGCTCACGGGTCCTATATAGGGGCAGGCGTGCCCTGATTGGCTGTCGCATCTTGCATAATGAGTTTCCACTAGGTAAACCACTAGGAGCTAAAGCCCCTCTAGGGGGCGGAGCTCCACGACATATAACATATCTTGACCTGTCAATGAATCATTGTTGTTCATGCAAATTTATACTCTACCTTCTGGGTACGTTTGTAACGTTTTGCCATATAATGCAACTTAAAAGTTAATGCTGACTTAAAACACCCGTTTTTATTTCACAGATCATCATTGCTCATACATACACATGTACCAAAATCATCGTTTTTATTTTTAACAATATTTTAAACCCAACCACGATACAATCAACCTAGTCATAATGTGTGGCCGACCCAGGCGTTGTTTAATCCTTCAAACTAATAGTATTGTACATGTGATGATTGTTTACTGTAGTGCTTTGGTGGATTACAAACCTTGTGTGAAACATGGGATGTTTATTCAACCTGCATATATTACAGTTTGTACTAGTGGTTATTTAGGGACCATTACTATGGGCAGATCTGATCTTAAGGCCCATCTCTTCTTAAAATAAAAAAATGGCCCGAAACTCCAAAATCGTAAGTCCCGACCCCTTCTTTATATCTTACACAAAAAAGCAAGTTTCCCACACGTAACTCTGTGCATGTGAAAAAACACCGTGCTACACGCATATTGTAAAACATGGAAGGTTAACACCCACCGGACATCTGTTGTAGCACTTATCGGATCATAAAATGCTGGGGGTTATACAATTGCTAAACACTGGCGCCCTGTTGTTAAACACCAAACTTCTTGCTGCTGATATAACACATTTATTGCCTGGGAATTTAACATTTCGGAATCCTAAGACACATTTGTTAAACATCAAACATATCGCACCTGTTATAACACTTGTCCGGGGTGTTTATCAATCGTTGTAAAACATCAAATGTGGACACATCAATTCAATCATAAATTACAAAGTCACCGGACATGCATACATCATTCCGGAAGTCCCACCCTAACACACGTCATACAGGAAGTCCCACCCAGCAAACCGGAAGCCCCGCCCATCAGGGTCATAAATCACCAAAGTGACAGAATATACCCTACATAAACTACTACCATCATATTCCAGAACTGTAACCTACCTGGAGTGTCCAGAAGTACAAGGAGTCAAGTGTCAAGAAGGCCAAGGTCATGGCCAAGGTAAAGATGGCTGAAACACGACCACCACTCAATAAGATTTGAAATTTACTGTATAGATTGGGCAAAGAAATACCTGAAGACAGATTTTTCAAAGGTTTTATGCACAGATGAAATGAGAGTGACTCTTGATGGACCAGATGAATGGGCCCGTGGCTGGATCACTAATGGACACACGGCACCACTAAGGTCAGGCGCCAGCCAATTGGAGGAGGAGTACTGGTATGGGCTGCTATCATTAAGGATGAGGTAGTTGGACCATTTCGGGTTGAAGATGTACTGAAACTCAACTCCCAAACCTGCTGCCAGTTTCTGGAAGATACTATCTTCAAACAGTGGTACAGGAAGAAGTCCTCAGCATTCAAGAAGACCATGATCTTCATGCAGGACAATGCTCCATCGAATTTGTGGGCCCTTCTCAAACGTGCGATTTACAGTCAGGGAAGACAATAAACCTCTTTGAACAGCATTCAGAAGGCTGTGGTTGGTTAATGGTGAACAGATTAAGAAACTGACAGACTCCATGGATGGAAGGCTCATGGCAGTTATTGAAAAGAAGAGTGGTTATATTGGTCACTGAATATTTTTTGTTAAATTTTGGTAAATTTTATTTAATTGTCATTTTGTGTTACTTATTTGTTACACTTACTTTCAAAATTGAGAATAAACACGTGAATTGGGAGAAATTATTTTTTAATTAGTTGCCTAATAATTCTGCACACCAATTGTTGCCTAATAATTCTGCACTCTTATTCCCCTAAGAAAGATCAAAACTCACTTTTCCTTTGTTAAACATTCAGGTTTGTGGTTCAATTATATTTTGAATTGACTGAGAACATTGTGTTTGTTCAACAATAAAATAAATCTTGAGGAATACGATTTGCCTAATAATTGTGCATGCAGTGTATTATTAGTGTGTGGAAGAAAGTAAGAGACAGACAGATAACAACTCTCTCTTTAATAATCACAGACTATGGAGACTACAGTCCACTTTCTCTTCTAACAGCCAACCACACCACAGAGAAAGAAGCAGAACGGAAGAGGGCAAACTATATAGGGAGCTAACGAGAACTAAATGACAAACAGGTGAAAACAATTAAAACAAAAGGGACAGGGCACGTTCAGAAACAAAAGACAAAAACCAAACAAAAGAGGCTACATAAACAGAAGCACAAAACAAAAAGGAACCAAACAGAACCTAACAGTACCCCCCCCTCCTAAGGAGTGAACACCGGGACACCCCAACCAAAAGCCCAAAAGGGGGGGAGGGCGGGGCGCCGAGGCAGGCGGCGCCTCCGGAGCCGGACAGGGCGCAATGACGGGCTGGTGTCCCTGCCTCGGAGCAGTGTGGGACACAGGCGCCGGCAAGCGCACTGCCCCCAGGGAAGCACCAGGGACACCGGGCGGGGCCGGTGAGGCAGGGACACCGGGCGGGGCCGGTGAGGCTGGGCCACCGGGCTCCGCCGGCTCTGAGGGCCTCTCCTCGGCCCTCTGCGCCAGGTGCCATAGCTACCCCCCAAAATTTTTTAGGAAGGCCTCCGGGCAGAGGACCGAAATGGCCAGCTGGCAACCCCCTGGCGGGAGGCTATGGCCCTCACGATGAGCGGAGCTGGTTTGTTAATGCGCCTCTCTTGGTCCTCTAGTCTCCTCCATAGGTCCGCTGGGTCCAGAATAGGAGACAACACACAATGACCGACCAGGAAAGGGAGAAAATGCCAGAACTAAATATACAGACTAACAAGGTGAACAGAAACAGGTGGGGGCTAAACCTCAGGTGAAAGGAATGAACCGATTAACTGAAACGAGAACAGGAAAGACCAAACAAGGACATGACAAACCAAGGACACACAGAAAACACGGAGCGGAACGGTCCCGTTCGGCTGGGACCATCACAGATATATATTACCACTCAGTGTTGTAGTGAGGGGTATTTGAGAGTGGTTGTAAAGGTTTACCATTTAGAAGGTTACTGGGGGACAGCTAGGGAAATTAGTGCAAGGGAACGTAACCTTATTGATAAATAAATATATAAATGTTTAAATAATCTGACTCCATATTGTTTGTAAAACATACAATACGCAATCATAAATGACCATGATATGCTGGGGGTTCTTAGAAAAGGTAGCTAATCTTTCATCACAAGCCAAACATTTAAAAGATCATGTGTTTCACGGCCTATGTTATCCTCAATGCTCCTCATCAGTCAAATACAGAAAACAAGGGACAGTGTAGCAACACAGGAACTCAGGGATGATCAGTCTGGTCACTTCGATTTACGTATGTTTATGTGCCTATATCAGTTATCATAAGTGGCCAAATGGTGTAAGTCGTTTAACACAAACCATACAGTAAAATGGCGTGTGTTCCTGGGTCTAACAGAAAATTAATATGCCCACAACTCATCGATGACTAGATGATTGTCATGTGTTCCTGGGCCTAACCAGACTGCTTTGAGAATTCCAGGACTCAGTCTCACCAAGTCTGGTCGCTTAGACATACTTATGTGTATGTAATTACCTGTAGCCCTACGAGCTTGAGTATGGAGACCAGCAAAGAATGGCGTAGTAATCTATACTCCAAAGTAATAGAATTTATTCCAATCAAGTAATAAAGTTACAATACAAAACATTGTTACATAACAACACGATTCAACGTCCTCCCTAATAGTCTAACAGTCTACTAATTTTACCATAACTATTTAAGACACTATAACATGAAGGTGTGCTAGGAGCTTCTGTTAAAGATAGACTCCTGAATATGACTACAACACAACGTGTTGGGAGGTCTCTATAACGATGACAGACTCCAATAACTTTTTGGAGACATGGCTAATTATCCTAAAATCAGACATATCGAAAACACTCCCCCAAATAGTCATTAGCATAACTTTACCTTGGATAACACAATGAACACAAAGGACAGGAACTGTCCCACTTAATCAGTGCAAAATTATCGATTGGACGGGGCGTTGCTGTCAGTTGTTGTCAGACATGCAACAAGGATAATCATTTCTACAACCTTCTTGTGAAGTTTGATCCATAACCCGTACAGTACAATAAAGCATATCCGCCTATTCTTCCCTTTATGGGGAACGGGAAATCCAAACACTACAGATAAATGTCAACAATATCATGCATTAAGTCACACTCAAGTTTGCTCAGAGTTTCACACCTCTTCAGGTGAGCTCAGGAGGGTGGGGCTGATGGCCAACATCTGGTGTTCCAGATCTTTAGAGAAGCAAATGTTATGCAGGACCCCTGATTAACATCACCAAGGGTGTGTTGGAGACTTGGTGGGGCCAGACGCTCCTCTTTGTCGAATACACTTCCACTCTTCCTCAACAGGCATTTCTCATTACACTACAGTGTAAGTGATTCTTTTAGGAGTAATATCTCTGTGAAATCCTCCAGATCGAGACAAAAGGGATTGCAATATGCAGTGGAAGGATATTTTCACAATATTCAGATCATCAAGGGGACACAACAATAGTCTAATTGAAGCACAGCCATAGGCCTACAGATCTCAACCAAAGAATGAGAAACCCCATCATACTAAAATGCGACCAGCACAGACTTGTGGACCAGTCATGCTCTTGCACTACCGGATAAGTTGTGTTCATACAGCTCCGGAAAAAATTAAGAGACCACTGCACCTTTTTCTTTCCTTTCCAAAAAAGTCAAAAAGGAAGGTTTTGAGTGAGGAACAGAAGGGTTAAAATTAAGAGACCACTACAAACTGAACACTTCTGTTCTTCACTCAAAACTTACCTTTTCAACTTTTTTGGAAAGGAAATAAAAAGGTGCAGTCTCTCATTTTTTTCCAGAGCAGTATATAGCTATTATTAAACTCTTATCAGTCATGAGCATCCTATCAACTTCAGCAGAAAATCACTGGTTAAAGTTACGTACGAACCTACACTGTTTTTTCCCGCCATGATGGAGCTAAGCAGCCCACTGTACTACTGTGTTCCTTAAATACTTGGAATATCCGTGATATTTGGAACAGAGACATTCCTTAAACTGGTATGGTTTCCGCCAGAAAAATATGTCAGAGAGGGGTTAATGTAACCATTGTGTAACGGTGCGAGGGTGGTCAGCAAAACAAGAAGGTAGAAAAGAAAACAAGAAACAAGATGAACCGGTATAACATAAATCAGTCTTTTACTGGTGCAGCGAAATGGTCTCAAACACGTACAAACACACAATAATCCACAACAGCAAACTGAACAGGAGCAACATAAATAAGAGGTGCAATCTGGGGAATGGGAGTCAGGTGTGTGTGAGTGTGTGCATGTGTCCTCAGGGGAATGGGAGTCAGGTGTGTGTGAGTGTGTGCATGTGTCCTCAGGGGAATGGGAGTCAGGTGTGTGTGAGTGTGTGCACGTGTCCTCAGGGGAATGGGAGTCAGGTGTGTGTGAGTGTGTGCATGTGTCCTCAGGGGAATGGGAGTCAGGTGTGTGTGAGTGTGTGTATGTGTCCTCAGGGGAATGAGAGTCAGGTGTGTGTCCCCAGGGAGGGGGACTCACACGCACCTTTTTACGGATTGAGGGGCGAGCGCCTGTCTGGAGTGGGTTGCGTTGCTGATCAGTACAGGTTCCCGAAGGACAGAATTGAACTCTGGAGGTGAGGACACAATACAGATGGATCGGGTAAAAACTGTTAACAGTACAGGGGTTGGACCACTGTGTAAATCACCGGTGTAAGGATATTATCTTACGTAAAGGACTGATGAGTTTCTTAACGCATGCTAGGCACGTTAATTGAGATACTGGGGTGGTTGGAGTCCCCCTGGAGCACGGATAGTGTCCACCCTACGGTCTGACGTTTTCGCCACACATTGATTTACTGGATGAGATCGGGAAAATGGGCGAGTGAGGTGGTGAACCATTGTATGTTTGATAAATGTGGGGAATGGACATGAGAACAATTGTGCCTCTGGGAACCATTGGGTTTCACCAAAAACGGTAGCTTTGGCCAGAGACGACAACACAGTTTAAAGGAAAGATGACAGATATAAGTGGGGTAAAATTACATCCTGTGGCAGGATGGGAAGAGTAAAGTTGATTGGAAAGCTTGTGGTATGTGGGAAGTAGAGCCTGATTACAACTTTAGGCAGTGTAGTGTAGGGATTTCTTACCCGTGTGTTGTGGTTACTCCCTATATGGTGGTTGTTTACCGACCCCTGCCCTGCTATAGCGTTCCACAGCAAACAGCTGTGGTCCTCCCAGCAGCCCCTTTGCTATCTACACACTGTTCCCCAGACCTAGAGCCACAGTCTGTAAAAATACGTCCCTTCTACATTCCGCGGGAATTCAGCTCAGCAATTATTACAGCAGTCTATATACCCCCGCAGGCGGATAAAACACGCGCGCTTGATGTCCTATATGGAGTAATAAATGGACTAGAGGACGCCCACCCTGAGGAAGATTCTATTGTTGTTGGTGATTTTAATAGAGCAGATATGAGGAAAGTTTTACCAAAATACCACCAGCACATTAACTTTCCTACCCAGGGCAATCACACTCTTGACCATTGTTATTCACAAATACAGAATGGTTACCAACTCCTCCCCTGCCCTGCATAAGGAAGGCAGACCACACCTCAGCTTTGCTCCTACCATCCTATAGACCACGCCTAAAACAGGAAAAACCGGTTTCTCAGACAGTTCAACGCTGGAATTAGGGGTCCATTACTGCCCTACAGGACTGCTTTGAAACAACAGATTGGCAGATGTTCTGTGATGCAGCCGATGGGAACACTGATGAATACACAGACTCTGTCAGCATATATCTCCAAATGCATCAACGATGTTGTCCCAAGGGTCACTGTCAGGACTTTCCCCAACCAAAAGGCCTGGGTAAATGGTAATGTCCATGCTAAGCTCAGAGCACGGTCATTTTCCATCCCTACCTTCGGAAGGCTGTCAGGGACGGAAAATGAGAATACAGGTATACGTTGACGCATGTGGGGAGGACTGCCACACATCACAGAAAACAAAGGGAGAAATAGCAATGATGCTCGTCCCGTCGCCTCCCTCACTGACGAGCTCAACACCTTCTATGCACTGTTTGAGGCGACCAACACAATTCCTTCAGGGAGGCTTGATGAGGACCAGGACGACTACACTCTGTCCCTAAACACGGCTGACGTGAGGAGAGTTTTTAAAAAAGTGAACCCTCAGAAGTCACCAGGGCCAGATGGCATTCCAGGCCATGTCCTCAGGGGATCAGCTAGCTGAGGTTTTCTCCTCTATGTTCAACCTCTTCCTGACTCTGTCTGCAGTCCCCTCCTGCTTCAAACAGACCACCATCGTCCCTGTACCGAAGAAACCTTCCATCACCTGCCTGACTGACTACCGCCCTGTAGCACTGACCTCCACCATCATGAAGTGCTTCGAGCGGCTGGTCAGAACTCACATCTGCTCCATCCTTCCTGATACCTTGGACCCCTTTCAATTTGCATACCGCCCCAATAGCAACTTGTCAGCTAGCGGCACAGTGGTGTCCATATTGGTACAACCATAGAGTGGTCTAACATTAATTATTTCAATATTTGTGGTTTGTTTTTATCATATGTTAGCTCAAACCATAACATTTTCCGGTTGGTTCTGCTGGGATCAAATGGTATTCATTGTCTTTCAAAGTCCTTAGCTGTGCTAAATGCCACCTGTCTGGTGCAATGGAAACAACAGAATAGTGTTTCAACCCATTTGGTGCTTTTTGCCAGCTCAAGCGAATGCTACGAGCATTTGAACCCAGATCGGATCACCAAAGGCGTCTGTGGTGGTCCGTATGTGATACTGCACAGCATGGTATGCAAATGACTCATAGCTCTACAATGAAATGCTACAATTAGCCAATTTAGGCCAATTATCATGCGAACTGTTCAAAAGCTGTATGCATAACAGGGATTGATATGACTTCTTAGGTGTCTAAGTAATTAACCTCGGAGAGGGATTTTGAAGTGGCCAAGGGCATCCATAGAACAGGACCATTTTGTTTCTGTGAAATGGAGAGAAACTACCACAACTATTAGCTAGCTGATTCTGGCTGGATGACCAAACGCAACTGTTGAGATGGCTTGATTTGTAATTTGTGCTTGTGTCTGTCAGAAATTATCTGCATTTGTGTCCAGTGCATATGAATATGGTGATGAGTCCTGCTGCTGAGCAACTCATTGATGTCCCTCTAATCATAATTAGTGTCCTTTGACACAATGTTAAATCCATTCAATACAAAAATGTCTCTGCCTTTCTTTTGCAGAGACATGTCCCTTAAAAAAATGTGCCTTAACAAATGATAGCAATTAACGCCATAGGAGTATGCTAGCACATGTGGGATGAATTAGGCCTAGGCTTATTTGAGTATAGAAAAGCAATGAAGAGCACACAGGGACAGACTGCAAATAGCACCTTTATTTAGTTCACTACATTTAACTAGAACACTATAAGCTTTGCATGAATGTAGAGCACTTTAACATATACATAACAGGGTGTTATTTGGGCAGAAGCCTGAACAAATTTTCAATTAGCTTTCCCTTTTTTGTTCTGCTTTGAATTCAAATGAATTATTCTATTGGCAATCATTTGCTATGCATAGTGGCATTTCACAGTCCTAATTACCAGAAAGCAGTGAATGAATAAATGAAAAAAAAACTCCTGTTGCTAGGTAGTATTAGCAAGGTTGGGGAGTTACGGATTACACGTCAGAAACCGTTACAAAATGTAAATGTAATCCTTAAGTTACCGGAAAAATATATTGTAATTGGATTGCAGATATATCTGAAAAAAATGAATGGTACTTCTTGGATTACTTTTCATTTAAAATAGGAATAAGTACACAAAATAATTATGAGATGTTGGTTATTAGATTTTTTTTAAAGGACCTCTGTATTTTGTTTTGTTAATCCATCCCTCAATCCTTACCAGTCTCCCAGTTCCTGCTGTTGAAAAACATCCCCATAGCATGATGCTCCCACTACCATGCTTCAATGTAGGATTGCAGTTAGCCAAGCGATGAGCGTTACCGTGTTGTCACCAGACGTAGTTTTTGGTCTCATCAGCCCAAATAATATATTTCTTATGCCTGCAGAGTCCTTTAGGTGGCTTTCCATTTGTCTTTTACTTAGGAGTGTCTTCCATACAGCTAGTCTACCATAAAGGCCTTATTAGCGGTGCTTCAGAGATGGGTGTCCTTCTGGCAGGTTTGAGATCTATGCCTCGACACAATTCTATCATGGATTGGTTATTTGGACCTTATAGCTTGGTTTGCGCTGACATACACTGTGAATTGGATTTTCTTATATACACTGTGTTATGTTTGGCGAAAAACCCAACACTGCCTACCACCCAAAGAACCTTACCCCAACAGTCAAGCATGGTGGTGGGAATGTCAAGATCTGGTGCTGCTTTTCCTACTCTGGATCTGGTTGACTGCACATTGTCAAGGGAGCAAGGAATTTTGAATTATACCAAAATGCATACTGAGCTCAAGTTGGAGTGTCATGGCAAAGGGTCTGAATAGTGCTATTTCAGTTCTTCATCTAAATCGGCACACATTCGAGAAACGTGTTTTCATTTTGTCATTATGGGTTATTGTGTGTGTATTGAAGGCATGTTTTAAATATTTTTACTCAATTATTAATGTAGTCCACAACTTGTCAGAGCATCACCAGGGACAATACCCAACATCACCCTATGTCAATGGGCAACAGATTTCAAGCAGTCATTGCATGCAGAGGATTTGCAACAAAGTACTAAAAATTACAAATATATTTAAGATTGTGCTCATTTGTTAATTACTTATGGTTCCCTTGAAACGGGGGGATCAATAAAATGTCTGGAATTACTACATGGTTCACAGATTAAAAGCTGACTTTAACCTCATAGTCAATGTTTAATTTCAAACAAAATGTTCTGGAGTAGGGAACCTAAACAACAATATTTGTGTTGCTGTCAATATACAGTACTTATGGACTGCAGCGTAAATATCATACTAACCTCTCACTTTGTATTCTGCATTGTAGCCTGCCTTAATGTCTCACTGCTCTCTATGGCTGTATAAAAAATATACACATCATTGTATTTTTATTTTAGGTCCAAAACATAATCCCAACAATGGCATCAAAGTGAATTCTGACAAATGTAAAAGCCTCTCAGTTGACTGTCTGATGTCAATGTGTTTGATAAGATTACAGTTCCTGTCATTTCCACTGTCAGGAAGCCCACACTGTACTAGCTTCTCGGGATGCTTTATCTATGTGTGTCTCCTCTGCCTTCTACATTTCCTCACATCTTTCTGTATTGCAGGGTCATTTTGTTATGATATTGAGAATTTATAGTAGCCTGTCTTTCAAGAATAGACTGTAGCTAGCTTAATTTAATTAAGGCGAATGTTCCTGCACTTGTCAGGCTCCTTTACATCGCTGCCATGTAAAACAAAGCAGACATCCGACAAAACAAACAAAACAAGTCCAATGATTTTTCAGTCTGGTGGCTACTTAGCTAGCTTAAGAGCTTTGGGTACTTTTTGACAGTGACAGTGCTTCTTGAATGTATGTGAACCCCTGGTGCAATTTTAAAATTGTTTTAGTGTTCACCATGAAATCTTTATTTAATCAGAACCAGACATCTATATAAGACATAACAGGTTTATAATGACCAATTCCATATGTTGGTTTGGAGGAAGGAAAACAAAAATAAAAACAGACTTGTTTTAAATAAGTGAAGCACAAGTTGCATTGGTTAAATGAAGTAGGCAAATTGAATCATGTGTGTAAATGATTGGGTACCAAATGATGACGAATGCAATGAACAGGTGAAAGCAAAACACACCATGCCGAAATAAGATGTCACAGGACATCAGGAAGAGGATAGTGAGAGCATGTAAGTCTGGGGAAGGCTATACAACCATCTCAAAAATATCCATCCGTCCACTGTAAGGCAAATCATTTACAATGTACATTTAACATTATAGCAACTCGGTCTAGAATTGGACACCCTTACAAAATATCAAACTCAAACATAACATCTGGAGATTTGCACATCTCCCTTGCTGCATCTCAGGTTACCATGCGTGATTCAACAATACGATCACTGATTTGAAATGACACTCATGAGAGCGTTGCTAGGAAGAATCCTCCGCTGTCCAAAAAGAACCAAACTGTCCTTAACTTTGCCAGAGACCACCTGAACAAACCTGCAGTTTTCTGGAAGTCCATTTTCTGGAAAGTTCTGTCCAAAATTGATCATTTTCTGGACAGGTTTGTTCAAAATCGATCATTTTCTGGACAGTTTAGTCCCAAAAAATGTTTATATTTGGGTCTGCTTTTCCTGCTCTGGACCTGGTCGACTGCACATCACCAAGGGTACAAGGAATTTTTATTTATACCAGAGGATTCATGAAAAGAACGTCAGGCCACCAGTCAAGGAGCTGATGCTGGGACGAAAATGAGTCTTCCAAGAAGATAACAACCCAATGCATTCAAGCAGATTTACCAAAGAGTGGCTCAGGAGAAAGAAGGTTTGTGTTTTGGATTTGCTAATTGAGATCGTAATTGAGATGCTGTGGCAGGACCTGAATTGGGCAGTACATGCCAGACACCCCTCAAACCTCACTAAACAGGCTGAGTTCTGTAAGGAGGAGCGGGGGAAAGTGTGAAAATCGAAAATCCCTCAAAAAATACATCAGAGACTGTTCAGTGGTTATAGGAGATGTTCAGATTATGATAACTCCATATTGAAAACTCCACATTACAGCCTTATTCTAAAATGGATTAAATACATTTTCCTTATCAACCAACACAATTAACCAATAATGACCGAGCAAAAAACGTTTTTTATTCATTTTTGCAAGTTTACAAATTTAATTTGCAGAAATATCACAGGTTCATAAGTATTCAGACCCCTTGGTGGAGTGCTGCAGAGATGGCTGTCCTTCTGGAAGGTTCTTCAATCTCCACACAGGAACTCCAGAGCTCTTTCAGAGTGACCAGCGGGTCCTTGTTGACCTCCCTGAACGAGGCGCTTCTCCCCGATTGCCAGCTTTAAGTAAAGTGTTGGTGGTTATTCTACTGTATTCTTGGGGACCTTCAATGCTGCAGAATTGTTTCGGCACCCTTCCCAGATCTGGGCCATGATACAATCTTGTCTTGGAGGTCTAAAGACAATTCCTACAATCTCATCGCTGTGTTTTTGCTCTAACATGCGCTGTCAACTGTGTGACTTTACATAGACAGGTGTGTGCCTTTACAAGACTGTGTATACTATATCATGTGTGTGCAGATATGGGTCCCGTGACATTGAAAGCATTCACTTGGAGCACAAAATAGAAACTGTTTTTCTCAGCATGTTTTTTAAGCACTGGAATTAATAATTAGGCTTGCACCAAAATGTGCTATATCTGGGTTCTATTCCTATATATTTGACCAAAATTCTATTTTTAAAAAACCTTCACGGAAACATTCTGTTTGATCTCTTACTGAATTACTTTAGGTTTATATTGTGAGTGCACCAAAGCTATGATCACCGCAGCTAAAAATATAGTTTAAGAAACATAATTAATCCAGGTGATAGGTTTCATATAATGGACTTTCACTTTGCCAGTAGATATTTTTGAATTTTCACTTTCACCAATAGAAATGTTCTGTCTCTTCACCAACAGATATTTCTCACCCTGGACAAGGGTTGTTTACTTACTTGAGCTGTGATATCACGGTGTCCAGTCAGTAATTACATAAATTTGGTTGTAGACCCAGCAATCCCAGAACTGAAAACTCATCTGCAGTTTGAATACCAGTCTGTAGATGAGAAGCATTAGAAACAGAGAGGAAGATAACTCCGAGAGATGGAGGGAAAACAGAATGGGAAGAAGTTCTGAAATAATGGCAGAGAAAGAGAGGCATTGCCAGATAAGGCCGTAGGCAGAACCAGAGAAGCACACAGACAGAGAAAGATGAATAGGGAGAGAAGGAACGAAACAGTATAGAATTGCTTGTTTTCGGAGGCAGTCAGCATCTAGTCCTTGGAGAGAGAGGGAGAGGGAGAGCATTGTAAACCAGGCCATTGATGGACAGCCCTTTTTTAAGGTTTTGAAGGCAGGGAGATTTCTTTGAAGTCTTCTGAGACTGTGTCCTTTATTATACTCAATTCCTTATGTAGTGCACTAGTTATGACCATGGTCTATAGGGCTCCGGAAAAAAGAATAGGTTGTCTTTGGGACAAAGCCGGAGGTCCAGCCAGACTGTCTGTAGTTTAATGTTAAAGGTTTAAGATGGGGAGGGAGAGAGCGAGAAGCACCACTGGTGGGAACGAAAATTAGGAGAGCGAGACGAGTGACTGATCTCTGTCCAACTCTTCATGCCTTCGCCCATCTCTCTCTCACACTTCCTTCCCATTTTCAACACTGAATCTTTTTTATAGATTTTAATTAGCCAGACACACCTTAGTTATTACTGTCAGTGTCTTGGACTGGGAGCTTAGATTCGGTGACATGGATTTGGTAGTAGTTGTCGTTCTAAAGTTGATTTGTGATTGCAGCTTTGAAAGAATACCAAAAGCCAGGGCATTTTGTAACCTATATTTGGAGACGATACAGAGCTGACCTGAATAGCAGCAGGCTGAGTGGCCTTGTAGGACTAACCCTGCCCTTCAATTTTTTTGACCCTGGTTCGATTCCCCTTTCAGACGGTCCAAATTTTGTCTCTCAGAAATATGTATTCACTCTGTACTTTTCAGCCGTCGCACAACAATATATATCCACTCTGTAATACCATGAATCTCATATATTTAAAAGAGTAATTGAATTACATTAACCTTTTATACTGTTATTGTTTTCTAAAGAAACAAACCAGCCATGGAGTGATTAGAGTCATTGTTTTCATTATAGGTAGGCTGTATAGCTATTAGCTAGCCATCTACAGTAATCTTTGTACAAGAGTACATTTTAGTTCTGTTAGTAAATGTTCTGTTGTCCACGTTATCTCAGCAAAAAATTAATGGCTGAGGTAAAAGTTGCATCCCTCTGTTTAAAAAGAGTAATGGTTAAAGACGCATAGAAAACTGCAGATCGAAACCAGCCAGGGACAACAACTTTCTAATCGCGGGCCGGCTGAACTTGGCTTACTTGGTTCCTTTTCTGGTTCAAATACGTTCTTATTTCCTTCATAATCAACTGAAGACAGCATGATACAGTTTATAGGTTTTTCCTAGATTTTCATTATCATGAACAAAGTGAGTTACTGTTCAAATTCCAAACATAAGATTTTATAACATTAAAAACTGGAAAAAATACTGGAAAACTGGAAACAAAGATAGCAAAATGGTCTTCAGAATTTTAAGGGACCCTCCCAGGAATTATAGTTTTGAACCCTGCCTGGAGGAATGCCATTGCTTTAGACATGTCTGGGGCTGGGGGGGGCTATGGGGCTTCCGAGGGGGTCCTCAGTGGGGGCCCGAGCCAGAGGTGGTCTCCAAGGAGCCACTGCCACCACCGCCGCCGGAGTGGTTGGAGGAGTGGACCCTGCTGCCACCCCTGGAGGGGCGGTCCAACGACCACCTGCTCCCGCCGCTTCCTCCCTCTGCTCCAGCAGCCAGCACTGCTCCGGTGTTCTGTCAAGCTCCCATTGCACCTCCAGCTCCCCTGGCACCTCTTGCTGTTCCGGCGCCACCTGCTGTTCCTGCACCACGTCCTGCTCTGGGGGTGGAGCCTCCACCTGTCCGACCCCCCCCCCCCCCCCCCCCCGGGGGG
>JACXGI010004146.1:0-55873 GCA_016801175.1 Esox masquinongy
GCCCTGCGCAACTCATTGTTGAAGCTACCAAGGCTTTGTTTATAGATATCATATTGAATTTGAAGTTTAGTTTTCCTCCACTTCCGTTCGGCTTTCCTACATTCTCATTTCAGCGTGCTTACCATCATGGTGGCTCTCCATGGTGTTTTCTGTTTGCTCATAGTTTTCTTTACCTTTACCATTGCAACACGATCCATGACATTCAATACTTTGGCATTAAAATTATCCAGGAGTACATCAACTGACTCAGCACTTATTGTTGGAGAGATAGCTATGGCTTCCATAAACTGAGCATTGGTACACTCATTAATGTACCTTTTCTTAACAGAAACAGAGTTTACTGGAACATTCGGGGTGATAAGTGATTCAAAAAAGACAGAAATGATCAGACAGGGCCAAGTCTTTAACCATGACAGAGGAAATATCGTGACCTTTAGAGAGAACCAGATCTAGAATGTGGCCTCAAGTGTGTGTATGCTCTTTCACATGTTGAGTGAGATCAAAAGTGTCAAGTAGAGCAACAAGTTCTTTGGCGTTATTGTCCGTATTATTATCTATGTGGATGTTAAAATCCCCTGTAATAATAAACAAGTTATAATCAACTGATATAACAGATATAACAAAATCATCAATGAAATTTGCTGAATATCGTGGAGGTCTGCAAATGGTCAAAAACAAATTTTGGGGGTACCCTTCAATGTAAACCAGAGGTATTCAAAAGAAATAAAATTACCAAGTGTATTTTCTTTGCACTGGAATGTATCTTTGAATAGGGCAGCCACACCTCCTGCTTTCCTACCATTTTGACACATATTCATATAACCAAATTTTTCAGGTGCTGTCTCGTTTAAAACAGTAGCACTACAATCTTCTGTTAGCCACGTTTCAGTGAGAAACATAAAATCTAGGTTGTAGAATATTATAATGTCATTTACCAAGAATGATTTGTTGGCGAGAGATCTGATATTAAGTAAAGCCAGCTTAATAGATGTAATAGGGGTTCCTGGACTAGTAGGTTGACGTGTTACAGTTAACGGATTAGAAAGGTTTACTTTATAAGTTGCATGCACTCGATTCCTTCTATTTCTAACTATTTCTATTTCAACACAGGAATAGAGATACCAAGTCCTACCTTGTACTCAAAACAGTCGGCATTGCTATTTTCATAATAGCAGGAACCCGAAGCACATCACAGAGTATATTCTGGAAATAAAGGACAAGGTTGTTGACGATGTGGCAGTTGCCTAAGCAATCATTTCAAACAGAGGGGAGGAGTGGGACATAGGGAAAGATGAGCTCTGCTCTCTTTGGGTAGAACTAGCTCCCTGATTGGTGAGTGTGGTGGAGGGGGGAGGGTGAGTGTGGTAGAGGGGTAGGTCAGATAGGCAGGATTTGTTAGGTGAGATGATGGGAATATTGCTGGGTTTGGAGAGAATGGGGGTGGTAGTGAGGTTTTGTTGGGTTCCATCTCATGCTGGATTGGAGGGAAACGAAGAGACTGATTTGGTGGCAGAAAGTGCTGCAAGGAGGAAGGAAGTAGATGTCCAGGACCAATTGGTTCGCAGGGAAGTTAGGTCCTTCATACCGGCAGCAAGGATTGCGTAATGGGAGAGAGAGTGGGGTAAAGGAAGACATTTTTATAGAGTACATAGGTCTTTGAGGGTAGAGATGGGAATTGTGGGCTGTAGGAGAGAGGAAGTGGTATGGAGCAGGTTGCGGTATGGGTTTGAACGGCACATTGAATGTAGTGACAGAACATCAAACGTGTGATGTGTGTTTGGTTTTGGAAACAGTGGCGCATATACTGTTTTTCTGTGAAAAGTATGACATTGATAGGGGGAGATTGTATGGCAAGGTTATGGAGGCTAAGCAGGGGTGGGACCTGGTTTGTCTTGGGGGTGGGAAAGGGAAGGAGGTAGTGATAAAGGCGTTGTTTTCTTTACTTAGGAATACAGGCCTTAATATGAGGATATAAAGTAGGAAAGCCAAACCCGGCCTCACACTCCAGTGCAGTAGATGGCCATATATGCACCTTCAGTTGGATGCGATCTGCCAACCAAAACCGAAAGAAGAAGACCTGACAGCTCCCGCTAGGAGTTCCGGCAAGATGGCGGCCTAAGTGCAAAATTTCATGGGCTGGTTAACAGTCTCCAATATTTACTTAGAATTGTAACTTTTCTCACTGAAAATTCATGGAAATAATTGAAAACATTGTATGGACATTACATTGTACGATTTTCCCCTGAAAAATACAATAATGTCAAAGTTCACCTCAGCATCTGTCTCAACGAAAGCTAACATCCAAAGACCTAGCGCCAAGCCTACAAATGTGAGCACTTCTGACCATGACTATATCCTGGCTTGGCAATCTTCAGGATCAATAGATAAAGATATTCTTCTTATATCATGCGAAACCGGGAATCGAAGACGACATCTCCAACGCACACTGCTGGGAGCCATTAACATGCTTACAGACAGGTTTGACAAACAAGACAAAACACTGGAAAACATAAACCCTCAACTCAAACAGAATACTCTTTTAAAGGGATCTGTGAGACAAACTTTACAATGGAGGAATTAGACGCTGCTGTAGAACAAGAATTTAGCTTTATATAAAGCACCTGGTTGGGATGGCCTAACTGCCAATTTTTACAAATGATTTTGAGATTACTTAAGAGATTTTTAAACACTTTTCTTGAATGCATTGAGAATAGTAGGCTGATGCCCACTTTGAAGCATAATTACCTTAATACCCAAACCTGGTAAAGATTGTAAACACATTGATAATCTAAGGCCTATAACATTATTAAACAATGACTACAACATTTTTTCATGTGTTTGCCAATTGATTAAAATAAGGAATAAGTCAAATTGTAAGTGACACTCAATGTTTTACGAAGGAGAGGTCGATACATAACAATATCAGGATAGTCCTGGATTTCATTGACTATGGTGAAATGATTGAGGATGATAGATTTATTTTATTTTTAGATATGCTTTTGATATGGTGGAACATGATTTTATTTTCCGGTGCATTAAATATTTTGGATTTGGGCACAATTTTAATGATACCATTAAAATGCTGTACTGTAACATTGATAGTTCAATCTCCGTTCCTCATGGTACTTCTCAACGATTTAGCATTGATTGTGGAATTTGGCAAGGCTGTCCTATTTCTCCATTTTTATTCATTTTAGCTGCTGAAATGTTGGCCATTTTGATAAAAATTGATGAAAATATAATGTTATGTGTAAATCTGTAATTATCAGTCAACTGGCGGATGACAAACACCCTATTTCTTAAGGACAAAGAGCTAATTCCTTTAGCTATTGACTTGTTTCATTTCTTTTCAGATGCCTCAGGTCTAAGGCTAGATTTGAGCTTCTGGCCATACATACCCAGCCATTAGAATTATTACATGATATCCCTATAAAAATACAATAAAATATTTAGGAGTTTTTGTTACTAAGGACCATAACGAAAGTGATAAAAGGAGGCGGTCAAAACTCTGTGTCCGCTACTTTAGGTTCGTCGGTGAGTTCTCCCAGAAACGTAATTAAACATAATAGACTAAATTATGAATAAACTATTCAGGAAACCAATATAATCTACTCGAGATGATTAATTACAAGCTTGTAGGTATTATAACAGTTGTAACACACAAAGTGTTCAGCAACATATGACATCAGTGTACAACCTCAGTGTAAGACAAAAGTTTATGACAATGAAATACAGTATAGGAACACTTTTGTAATGAAACATGAACCAGCTCCAAGTTACCTCCCCCTGACTTCTCCACTGACCATGCGTGTGTCTGTTCTTGACTAAGGGCCTATCTGACCAGTCTAATTCAGCTCCTCCATACCTGCTTAACCTCCACGCTGTGTGTCTGATGACATGCCATAATTGAAATCTTAATACTACACAGATGCTCCTGTTGGGGCCACATACAGGTTCTGAGGTCATACCTTAATCACCCTATCTTGAACCATGAGTAGATCACTTGGACATAGAATATGTTGCCGGGAAGCATAAATTGGAATGTATCCCTAGTTGATAAGAGTGGCTGATAAATCACAAAGAGGCATCATCTCACAGAATATGCTTAACTGAAGAGTTGTGTAGCTGGTTGGTTCATGCCTACATGAGTATATTCTAAGACACACAGAATTAATCAATTTTACTTGTGTAATCAATCAATCAATCAAATTTATTAATAAAGCCCTTTTTACATCAGCAGTTATGGCCCCCAGCTCAGCGCAGACATGGCTAGGGGCATAGCCAGACCTGACAGTCGTGTACAGTTATCTCTCCCTGCCAACCTTCCTTATACATAGATCAGTGTTTCTTAATCCTGGTCCTGGGGACCCAAAGGGGTGCACGTTTTTTGTTTTTGCCCTAGCACTCACGCACGATTCAAATTAAAGACTTGATGATAGGTTGATCACGCCAATCAAGTGTGAAAGCGGTAGGGCAACATTTGAATCAGGTATTTGAGTGCTAGAGCAAAAACAAAAACGTGCACCCCTTTGGGTCCCGTGGACCAGGATTAAGAAACACTGATAGATGACTATTGCTTGCTAGACAAAAGATGTAACAATACATTTATCTCCAAGGACTTTTTTCCAGAGTACTTGAAGGGATAGTTCGTCCAAAACTCTTATTTCAGTGACACTCCCCTTACTCCCAGTTGGTCCTTCATTTTTTAAACAATCCATTATTCAGCACTGTCTCAGTCAGTAAATCTGTGAATGGAAACCGTACGTACCCCTATTGCAAAGCTGCATTGCAAGCGGAAAACTACTCTAAAACACTCCAAACTAAGACAACTGGTGTTGTTTACCTGAAAGAACATGACAATGTTGTATTCCTCAAAATAAAGTTTTAATTTTCGCAATATAATTCACATTTCAAATAAACGGGTACTTCCTGTGTTTACAGTTGTATCAATCCACGTGTAAGTGTATACACAGTAAACAAAAGTTGGCATTCGCTAGATAGAAAGCAAGTTACCTATTTTGTCTTTGATATTCACCTTGGACAGTCACCTCAGCAATGGTGAACACGTTAATCCCCAACCCTTACCCAGAATATACGGAGGCACTGTGTACTTTGTGTATTATAACATAGCAATCAGAAGTATTACTTACAATCTGTCTTGTCTCCACGGGTTGAACTGTGTTACTTAATGGAATTGCATTAGTTTTTAGTCCTCTTCTAAGTGAATGTGGGTCACAAGCTTCTGTATTAAAATGTTTCTTGCAAACATTGTATGTCTCGTTGACAAAGTTATTCCAATGATTCTCCCACAATATGACTTCGGAGAGGCAGAGGTATTGTCCCAACTCCAGAACAGGTAGAATTGAATTAACTCCAGATCCATGAGCAACCAGAATTGTGACAGAATTCCTGAACGGGGTCCTATCGCAAAATTTGAGTTTGGCTTTTTTTTATTTTATGAAGGTCCAGATTCAGAGCTTTGTTTTTGGTATATTATACAATACTGTTTGATAAAGTTATGGGAAAGATATGCTGCTTTAAAATAATAATGATAATCTGCTCTACTTAGTTCTGAGAAAAGAGGCTTGAAACTCTGGCCTTGTGATAAACTGGTCTGGTTGGTCTCCAATAAACACATACTATATCAAACAAAATAAAATAATAAAATAAAATTATTTCACATGGACATGATACATCAGGTATAAACAGTACAGTGAAAGGTAAAGTAGCTGACATCGATACAAACAAAGGAAATCCAAAAGTTCAAAGTTTATTTAACAAACGCACCAAATAACACAGCGTCATCCTGCACAATGAAATTCTTGTGGCATGGCACACGACATCTTAGTAAGAATTAAGAAATGTATAAAGCAAAAATATAGCAATAATATACCTAAGTATAAACTAGCAGCAGTATTAAAAAGCTAGGCGAAGCAACCTACCTGCACATAGCTTGTTGAGGTTAAAGTTCACGCTCACCTCGATGACATCACTGCCGAAGAACAGAAGCTGTGTATGGTGGCTATAGGAAATAGTTTGCTAGTGTCAGTTTGAATTCAGCCAATTCCGCCGGCTATTTTGGTAGTGTACAGTTTAAAAAATGTGTGCTACCGCGACAGATTACTGAATGCAGTTTGAAGTGTTTTGGAGTACTTTTCCACTTGCAATGCAGCTTTGCGATAGCATAACGAAATGTTTCCATTCATAAATTTAGACGATGCTAATAACGCTAATTACAGACTGGGACCAAGATGAATGATGGAATCCTTGAAAAAATGACTTTATGGGCCTTCTGAATCATCTCTCTGTAAGAGAAATTTCAGAAAAATATGAATTTTGGACAAACTATCCCTTTAAAAAGACAGTTTTTTTGTCAAACTTTCAATTTCCCTGTAATCAGGAAAATTTGAACGAAATATTTGTCGTTCACTGTACCACCTAAGGCAAAAAAAACATTTTAAAATTCCAAATTATATATATTTATTTTTAATTAAACCTTTATTTTACCAGGCAAGTCAGTTAAGAATTTTTTTTTTATTTACAACGACGGCCTGGCAGGAGGTAAAAAAGGCCTCCTGTAGGGAAGGGGTATAGGCATTAAATCAAAAGGATAGACAACACAGACAGAAAACCTAGAGGAACAATATAGTACTAATGAGTGACAAACCAAGATCAAATAAGAAAAACAATATACTATGAAAAAACTAAAAAAAAAACTTAAAACCATCACATTAGAAACCGCACTAAACTACCAAGAAAAATGCAGACAGCAGAGCATGACAACAGCACATGATCTAAACATACATGATAAACATAGACCTAACAGCAGACAATACAAAAACAATACACCAGAAGACAAACATATTTAGAACCACATGGCTTTCGTTTTGGATGTATTTAAGGGTAGAAAAGGTTTGCTAAATATGCTAAATAAAAAACTTTGCTGTAGAGAAATTAGCACAGATTCTGGGGAGGAACCAACTGAGTATAACACTGTATCATCTGAAAAAGTGAATGTGAGAGGTTCCTGCTGCCGGTGCTATATTATTTATATATTTTGAAAAATGTCTGGGGCCAAAAAAAGAGCCTTGTGGTACTCCTTTTGTGACGGGCTGTGGTTGAGACAGCTGATATTCTGATTTTACACATTGAATAATTGAGATGGGTAGTTTGAAAACCAAGCCAAGGAGAGCTCAGAAACACCAATACACCTTAGCCGAACTTTGACAGCCCTAATTATTTCGGATAAAAATGAGATTACAAATACATTTAATATTTTATCTCAACAGTCTATATTTGACAGCAAAAAATGAGTTGGATGACCATGTACAACCAGTCACCTGTACCCCACTCTCAGAGCCAGCATAGTGAACTCTTTGTCAGCAACCTCTGAATCCTTATTTTCACTTCAAGCACATTCTGTAGATGATGTGTTGGATACACCTAAATAATTATCGGTCAATTTCAAAACTCTTCCCTAGCTAAAATCTTGGAGTCCCTTGTAAAAAAGCAGCTATGACTTTTTTTAAACAAAAACATTTATTTTAAATATCCACCATTCAGGGTTTACACCCAGTCATAGCACTATTGTTCTCATTGTTCTCTGTATCAGAAAGTAGGCTGGTGCTTTTTGAAGTCACGTAGATCTATGCATTTCAATCTTTTTCTTTTTAAAGCACCCCGGTATAAATTAGCACCATACATACCATACCATACTTCTTTGATGAAATACAGAAGTACAAACAATCAAACAAGGTCTCAGGGATGGTTATCTCTAGAGACACCTGCAATCTCCACAGCGTTAGGTAGACAAGCTTTTAGTTTTTCCACACTTCACATTTGGAATAAATTCCATGATAATTTTAAATTGAATGAATTGGTGCCTCTAGCACAATTCAAAAGGATGACAAAGGAATATTTCGATGAAGAACATGGCAAGTTTTGTAACTCTCCGATATTCTTTATGGGAATTATTGTATTTTCAATTCAGAGCTCCACTCAATTTCATTTGTAGATTGCTGCCATATTGTTGGAGATATCAGCTTTACTTATGCAATTTTTAAAGACCATGGTCCAGTGGTCATTCATACCAACTTTCATAAACCATTCAGTGGTTTAGGACCAGATCTCTTTTAAATGTTTTTTTGAACATTTAAAATGGTGGAATTTTATGGCAGATTTTATGGACCCTAGCAAACTTTTTTTCAGAATGAGAAAGCATTACAACATATTGTAGTAGCAGGATTAGCAATATTAGCATTAGTCAGAGCAGTAGTAGAGGTAGAAGTAGTAGAAGCAGCAGCATTAGTATATGAAATTATTAAAGTCTTGCAAGTCTTAAAATTATTAAAACTATTATTTTAAAATATTAGAAGATATAAAATGCAGTTCTTGTATGAGCAGTAATATTAGGAGAAGCAGTACTAGTAGTCTGAGGAATAGTAGTGATGGTGGTACATGTAATACTAATACTAATTCTAGTAGTAATAGTGGCATTGTTAGTAGTCGTAGGCGCAGCAGTATTAAAAGTCTTTGATATCTCAGAATTTGGAGAAGTGTTACAAGTCTTAGATGTATTAATCATATTACTTTTAGAACTATTTACATTATTAAGCAATAGAGTTGTAGTAGTGCTACAAGTCAGTCTTTAGTCCTAAAAGTATAAAAACTAAGTATTGGAGTTTTATAAGTCGCAGTAAAATTCTAACAATCCTAAATCCTAAAAGTATTACAACTACTATTTTGGTAAGTACTAAAAGTATTAAAATGTAACAGTACTCATAGTGGTGGTAGTAGTTTAAGTGGTAGTAGCAGCAGTAGTATTCGTAGGTGCTTGTATTATTATTATTAGAAAATTAGATTTTTATAATTATTAAAAGCATTACATTTCAGATTTACTAAAAGTATTTCAGTTATATAAAGCATTAGAAGCATTAAAATGTTTAATATAACAGAGCTAACAAATATAGCTACATTTAGACATACACATGCATGTGTATCTGTCTGGAAAATAGTGTAAATTGAAGCTGTTCCTCAAAAGTTGAAAGAATTCTTGTTATCGTGGTGAAAGTTGCTGCATCTTTAGTTTAGAAGAAAATATTTCTGTTCTGACTTCAGATTTGAAGGGGTATGAAGTGTAGTTACTTTCCAGTGTATCCATCTTTGTGTATCTTTCATCTCTCTGCCTTTGACCCAACTTTAAGTCTAGGTGTCTGTAGGATTCAAGCTTTTGTGTCTATTGCCAGACTCCAAAAACTACCTACACGTGTTGGTGTTAATTTAAAATATCTTGTGAACATAAGGTGTTTTACTGCTCAGAATAATTGCATGCTAGATAAAAATGGCAAAAAGTGAGGCTCAAAGTGAGATCACTCTCCAATAAGAGTTTTATTTTACATGAATTCATCAAGGAGTTTAATCTGGACTTTTTTCTAGTAACAGAGACTTGGATGACAGATGGTGACCAATGTTTATTAAATGATCTCTGTCCTGTTGATTATAAATCTATAGCAAGCCTAGGGTTAATGGCCGTGGAGGGGGAATTGCTGTAGTTCACAAAACCCAGTTCAAATGCAGCCCCATCACTGTGTCAGAATTCAACTCTTTTAAGGTGCTTATGTTTTCTATTCACTGCCTTGAGACAGTTTTATGTGCTCTGGTTTATCGCCCTCCAAAACCAAACTCCAACTTAATGCTAGAATTTTCTGAATTTATATCCTCCCTGGTGATGATACATGACCATATCATTGTTGCAAGGGATTTCAATTTCCATATTAATATCCCCTCAAATATAGCAGCCACCGACTATGAATCTAACTGAATCATTTAACATGACACAGCATGTCTCTGGTCAGACCCACAATCATGGCAACACATTGGATTTGTTTTTTACTGTTGGTCTTACCCTAGGTATTTTTCTGGCTTAATTTCAGCAACCTGTCATAACCCAAAGTTCTTATTTAGAACTATTGACCGTATTGTTAATCCAGCACTGCTCCAGCATGGCATCAACTGCCGCAGACTGTGAAAAGGTCTTAACCGTTTTTAATTAGAAAATTGAAAATATTAAAAATATTAGATCTATGATATACCATACTCTGCCCTGTATTGAAGTTCCTTACCCCTGTCTAAACTATTTTACTTCAATTCATTTTAGAAGACCTGTTGGATATCACATCTCATTTCAAACCCTTTTGCCCTCTAGAAATTACACCACCCAGACTGCTTAAAGAAATTATTGGAACAGTAGGCCCTGAACTACTCTCCATTATAAACAGTTCTCTCTGCACAGGTTGTGTCCAGCCTCTTCTTAAAAGACCTAATCTTGACACCTCTGTTTAATAACTACAGGCCAATTTCCAAGATGCCCTTCTTATCCAAAATGTTAGAAAGTTGTGGCAAAGCAACTTTCAGAGGTGGTGGAACACAATTTTATTTTTGAGAAATTCCAGTCAGGCTTTTAACAGAAACACAGTACTGGAACTGCTCGATAAGGTTACAAATTACTTGTTGTTGAACGCTGACTATGTAGAATGTTCAATCTTGTTGTTACTGGATCTTTGTGCAGCTTTCGACACTACAGACCACACCATTTTTATAGACAGACTTAGAAATTGGGTTGGGATGTCAGGGATTGCACTAGATTGGTTCAAGTCGTATCTGTCAAATAGTGCATTTGTAGTATCCATTAACAATGATATGTCTTCCTCTGTGCCTGTCATGTGGTGTTCTGCAGGGTTCCATCCGGGGGCCAATCCTGTTTTCTCTGTATATGCTTCCATTAGGTAGTGTAATTCGGTAGCATGACATTTCTTTTAAATTGTTATGCAGATGATACGCAGTTGTATTCCTCGGTTAAGCCAAATGATTTGAGTTGTGGTTTCTGCATAATTGCCTGGAAGACATTACAAACTGGATGTCCAATAAATTTATACAGTTAAACACTGATCAAACCGATTTTTTAATTATTGGCCACCCCATCTATTTCAGATGAATTTGCTTGGCTCTAGGATCGCTATCAAAAAATATTGTGCCAGTTGTCAGAAATTTGGGACTTTTCTTTGATCCAGACTTACAATTTGAATATTAACACAAAAAACTGATGCAGTCATGCTTTCAGCAACTTAGAAATATTGTCAAAATGAGATCGGTTTTATCTTTTGAGGACACTGAGAAAATTATACATGCTTTTATTTCATCTCTCCTAGACTATTGTAATGTTTATTTCATCTCGCCTAGACTTAAAAATAAAGGGAACTGGGCCTTTGCTGTACGGGCCCCTAGACTCTGGAACAGTCTACCACAGAATGTCAGAGATGCTACATCAGTGCATTCTTTTAAATCTTACCTAAATCATAACATTATAAATCTTACCTTACACTGCATTTCGTTGTACTCTACTTGTACTGTTCAATGACAATAAAGATCAATCTAATCTAAAAACTATTTTTTATAAGATGGCTTTTATGAATATTTTATCACTGTGATTTTATATTTTGTTTATTCTTTTTACTTCCTTTTAAAATATATACAGCACTAGAAAAAATTAATAGATCACTGCAAAATTATCAGTTTCTCTGGTTTTACTATTCATAGGTATGTGTTTGAGTAAAATGAACAGTTTTGTTTTATTCTATAAACTACTGACAACATTACTCCCACAGTCCAAATAACAAGAAACCAGGCAAGCCTAGTTCAGCCGGCCCGCAATAGAAAATGTTGCCATCTCAAGATTCAAACCCGGGTCACCCATGTGAAAGGCTGTGTTGTCAACCACTACACCACAGAGCTGTACATTTGCTGGGTGTCAGTATAGCCTCTTGTCTCTATCCTTAACAAATCTTCTTTTGCCACTGGCCGTTTTAACAGCTTATTAGCCAGTAATAGGCTTACTAGTATCTACTAACGTCCTTTGAATAATCATAAGAATTGAGCAATTGCTAGCGAGACTGAAGATGAACTTTTCCATGCCAGAAACAGTCGCAGTATAACTGTATACAGTTTCAGTTAAGGCTTACTATAACGTAACTACTGTATGTTAAGCCAGCAAATGTGTTTGTCTATCCTGACCCAAAACACATGCACGGATGAATACTTTGAAAATCCACCAGAAACAGTCGCAATATAACCGTAAACTGTTTTATTTCAGGCTTACTATAATGTAGATACTAACGGTTTTAGCCAGCAAAGTTTTCATCTATACAAAATAATTCATAATGCGTACTTCGCTTGGCCTGCAAGGAGATACGAACTTGGGACCTTTAGTTCACAATTCCGCTTCTCTAACCACTATGCTATTTAACAAGAGCCAGCCAGCCAATCACTCACTCCGTCACTCAGTAAGAGACATTCGCTCTTCTTGGCCGGCTCCGCTTACGCGGTCTGGCAAAAATGTTGTCATTTAGAATATTTATTTGTAGAAAATAACAACTGGTCAAAATAACCAAAAAAAGATGCATTGTTTTCAGACCTCAAATAATGCAAAGAAAACAAATTCATATTAATTTTTCAACAACAACATACTAATGTTTTAACTTAGGAAGAGTTCAGAAATCAATATTTGGTGGAATAACCCTGATTTTTAATCACAGCTTTCATGCGTCTTGGCATGCTCTCCACCAGTCTGTCACATTGCTGTTGGGTGACTTTATGCTACTCCTGGCACAAAAATTAAAGTAGCTTGGCTTCGTTTGATGGCTTGTGACCATCCATCTTCTTCTTGATCAAATTCCAGAGGTTTTCAATGGGATTCAGGTCTGGAGATTGGGCTGGCCATGACAGGGTCTTGATCTGGTGGTCCTCCATCCACACCTTGATTGACCTGGCTGTGTGGCATGGAGCATTGTCCTGCTGGAAAACCCAATTCTCAGAGTTGGGGAACATTGTCAGAGCAGAACGAAGCAGGTGTTCTTCCAGGATAACATTGTACTGGCTTGATTCATGCATCCTTCACACAGACAAATCTGTCCAATTCCAGCCTTGCTGAAGCATCCCCAAATCATCACCGATCCTCCACCAAATTTCACAGTGGGTGCGAGACTCTGTGGCTTGTAGGCCTCTCCAGGTCTCCATCTAACCATTAGACGACCAGGTGTTGGGCAAAGCTGAAAATTTGACTCGTCAGAGAAGATGACCTTACTCCATTCCTCTATGGTCCAATCCTTATGGTCTTTTGCAAACGTCAGCCTGGCTCTTCTTTGCTTCTCAGTGATGAAGGGCTTTTTTCTAGCTTTGCACGACTTCAGCCCTACCCCTAGGAGCCTGTTTCGAACCGTCCTCGCCGTGCACTTCATCCCAGCTGCTGTTTGCCATTCTTTTTGTAGGTTACTTGATGTCATCCTACGGTTGTTGAGTGACATTCGAATGAGTTGACGGTCATCTTGGTCAGTGAACAGTCGTTTTCGCCCTCTGCCAGTCTGTAGCTTTGTTGTCCCCAATGTCGGTTGCTTGACCTTGTTCTTATGAACCGCCGTCTTTGAAATTTTCAGGATGGAAGCAACCTTACACTCACTGTATCCCTCTGCCAATAAATCCAGAATTGAACCCTTCTTTTCCTCACTCAAAGCTTTTCTTTTCAACTCTTTTGTCGTGCTGAATAGTTATTTTTTCATTCAAATTACCTTTGAGGTACTACTTGAACTGTTTTTGCCATCCAGCTGGTCCTATTGCAAGAGGATAGTCATGACCACAACAGCAGTGGTTTTTAAACTTTTCCTCATTAAATTAGATTTGGATCAAGTAATCACCTAATCAGTACCTCATTAGGTAAAATGAGGTGTGCCTGTGTTGGAATTTAACAGACACTGGAATGGAATGGCTGCCATACATGTAGAGATGCTGATTTAAGAAAAATTAGGAGTGATCTCTTAATTTTTTCCAGAGCTGTATACAGGGCTTTAATATGTGTCCACCACTACATCGTCTTCCAACTTCGACTCCTGTGCTAACATATCCTGGTGTAGTTGGTGAATTCCAGCTAAACACCGCATCGGTTTCTTCGGGGGTGGCATCTTCATCGTGTCGTCGTCCCCCAATTGTATTCTCCTGCCGACTTGCTGTGCAGCATTTAAGCTGCTAACTTTCACTGGTGTTTCAAATCCAATGTTGATCGCCATACAATCTGCCATGTTTTGTAATGTACACATAGGTTTACTCATTCTAGTCTGAATAACCAACACCGGAGGTCAGCGTGGTTTAAATACAAAGACCAAGCCAGTCACCAATCGCTTGGTGAAACATGAAAGAGTACCGCCCACTGTTTATAGACCATCTGTTGCACACACATAGCACTTATCACAACATCAACTGCCTGGTAATTTAACATTCCCGAACACTGGCACCCTACTGTTTAACATCGAACTTGTCATTTCTTATTGTAACATTGAATGTCTGGGGAAGCCTGACCCCTGGAGCCCCATTGTTAAACATTAAAGTAACCATTACAAACCATTACAAACCACACACACCAATACCATATTTCATCCCCCGGACATGCAGACGTCATACCGGAAGTTACACCCCCTAACATACGTCCCACAGGAAGTACCACCCCCAAGCATACGTAACACAGGAAGTCCCACCTACCAACCCAGATGTCCCGCCCTCAAACCGGAAGTCCCACATACCTGTAAATCAATCATCAAAACTGACCGAATAAACCCTATATTAACTACTGATGTGCCATCCTGGAGGAGCTGGACTACCTGTGCAACCCGGGCTGCAGGTACCACCTCATGCTTCCAGTAGTGATAAGGACACAAGCAAAACACAAAACTAGAAAATAATCAGTCAGGAAGGATAAGGAGAGAGCAATTGTCTGTGGCCACCACCTGCAAACCCATTGCCTTTTTGGGGGTTGTCTTGCTGTTGCTTTTCCAGCACACCTGTTGTCACTTTCATTTGCACCAAAACTGGTGACATTGATTCACAGTTGCTTATGCTTCCTAACTGGAAAGATTGATATCCCTGAAGTTTAGTTGACTTGGTGTATTACATGTTAATTTTTTTGAGCAGTGTATATAACAAAAATAGAAGTGTATATCTCTTTTTAACAATGTACTGTGTATCTACATTTTTTCTGCATTTAGCCTGTTCATTTACTGCACAAATGTTGCAGAAGTGCATGTGATAAATATTTAGATAATAAAAGGCTTTTCAAGTCCCTAAGCATAAAAACGTATTAATACGTTTTTTCCTTTCTACACAGGAGTTCTTTTTGAGGAGCTTATTGTGTCATGAATAGATAATCTTCTCAAACCCTTCTTTGCCCCTAGCTTTCAAATTCAACTTGAACCAACAACTCCACGCCCAACAACACACCATCATTGCCTCATCCATTTGTGTCCTGGGGTGATATTTGCAGCATGTCTGTATCTTAAAGCTCATGCTTTCAACTTGTTTGTAAAGTAGCTAATTAACACTGCTTTTGTAATACTTTTCTTATGGATCTCTCTTTATATTTCAGACAACAGCTTTTGTTTAAAAGCAACCCAATTCAGGCACTGCAATGTTATGATTCAAAAGGAAAAAAATTATAAGTTTTTTCTTGTTTAGATTTCACATTCTGAATATGTATTGGATGCACAAGCACAAGTTTTGTTTTGTCTCACAGTTTTTGATAAATCAGTTGCAGGATAGTATAGTAGCATTCAGCATACAAACTGCTGTGATCAATAAAAGCCTGGATTTACTTGAAAGTCCAGTAAACTTGTAATCCAAAATAGATTGCCCATTACCAAAAAAGTTTGCTCACAAACTTTGCAGTGTGGCCAATTCCATTTCAATGCAGGGTTTAGATCCATAGTGGAAAAAATAATCAAGCAAACAGCAGAGTTCTCCTTATCTCCTAACTGGCTGCAACCTTTGTTTCATCATACATTACGACTAAGCAGGTATTGTATGTGCTTTTATAAGATATTTTTGTGGTGCTCTCTTTGAATGCAAATATGATCATGACATACTTTAGAGAAACACAATGTTTGTTGCAGACATTGGCTGGATTCCTGAGACCTGGCAAATTTGTTCATTGTCAGCTTTCGGCTTAGTGTACTTAGGGCAAACCTTTTTTCCTAGTAACTTTAGGCTCACATGACTCAGCCATAGTTGAGAGATTTTAGGGGATAACCTCCTCTAACCTTTTTTTCATGTGTAAGAGGAAAAGGTGTGTGTGTGTGTGTGTGTGTGTGTGTGTACATTGTGGTTAGTTATTGTAAGGAGCATTATCATGCATTACATATGTGAAGAGAAAACAGGCTGGCACGCTACTTCAGTGGAGAGGGAATGCTAGTCGAAGACAGAAGAAGTCAGATGAATGGGAAATGCAAAAGTCAGTTATTCATTCATACAAACCTATGTATTCATACAAACCTAAGGATTTCACAACGTTTTGGTTAGATCCCTATAATGGAGCTGGAGGGAAATTGTCTTTGTTTCTTAAAGACCAATATTATGAATACCTGCCAATTTATGCCAATTTCTGAATACTCTCACAATATATATGGATGACAATTCTAAGTAAATTATTAGGATTAGGTTAATATGTCATATCTTACTGGAAGGATACTGCAAGGCTGTTTCAAATATATATTTTTGTATATTTAATTTAATTATTTAATATATATAATATATAGTTCTGATTCTGTTGCGGAATGTGTAGCAGTAAGAGAAATTTAAAAGCTAGACCTTATCCCTAAAACTAGCAATTAAAATCAAAGATGATTATAGATCATGGCTTAAATTCTGGATGCTGACATGAATTCCATTTAATTCAAGGGCTTGCCCAAGAAGTGCAGTGGTCTAAGTCACTACATTGTAGTATGTAAGCGTCACTACACCCTCAGTTTAATAATAATGTATGTCATACCTAGTGGTGACCAGGATGCTATAATGGGCCTGTGCATATTATCATGTCATTGCCAGCCAAGGGTGGTATGGACCAGCGAAGCATTCCTTGTCTCCAGTAGAAGCATTCTCCTCCATGCACAGTGGTCCTGACATCCTCATTTGAATGAGCAGTGTGGAAAACAAAATGGCTCAATAGGTATGTCTCGTGAGATGCATGTCCTGATCTTAGACTGTACAGAGGCTTTTGGGAACTACTGCAGTAAGACAAGGTTGTATTTGGAGGGGAAAATGGTGTAAAATTAAAAAAACAAATATTTGAATTAAATTAGTTAGTTCAGGCTGTGCAATGAAAGTTAATTTAAGTAAGATGCATTGCACTGCTGTTTTTTCTGTTTTAAAAAATTGTTTATTCCACTAGCTTTAAAAGAGTACTACTGTACATCAGTAACTTGTGAACTGCTTTATTAATTTCATAAGATGTGTTATATTATACAAAACATATATTGGACATATACAGTTAGGTCTGGAAATATTTGGACACTGACACAATTTTCACAATTTTCATAACCTTCCTAAAACGTATCTGCGCTCATAAAATAGAATAAACAAGAACATCGAACATGTGGTGAACCCTTTGTATTTGCTGTCGTGGAGTCTTCTCTTTATTGGTAGACTTGGATAATAATATGCCTACCTCCTGGAGAGTGTTCTTCTCTTGGCTGGATGTTGTGAAGTGTATTTTCTTAATCATGGAAAGGATCCTATGATCATCCACCACTGTTGTCTTCTGTGGACATCCATGCCTTTTTGTGTTGCAGAGCTCACCATTGTGTTCTTTTTTTCTCAGAATGTAGCAAACTGTTGATTTGGCCACTTCTAATGTTCATGCTATCTCTCTGAAACAGGCAGCCTAAGGATGGCCTGTTTCACTTGTATTGAGAGCTCCTTTGACTGCATGTTGTGGGTTCACAGCAACAGCTTCCAAATGCAAATGACACACCTGGAATCAACTCCAGACCGTTTACCTGCTTAATTGTTGATGAAATAACGAAGGAATAGCCCACACCTGTCCATGAAACAGATATGAGTCAACTGCCCAATTACTTTTGGTCCCTTGAAAAAGATGGGGCTACATATTAAAGAGCTGTAATTCCTAAAAACCCTTCCTCAAATTTGGATGTGAATACCTTAAAATTCAAGCTGAGAAACTGCACTTTAAGCCCATATTCACTATTTAACTGTAACTTGAATATATTTTGGTAAACAGCCAAAATAACAAAAGTTGTGTCAGTGTCCAATTTTTCTGGACCTAACTGTATATCCATTATAAGAGGGCAAAGTATAATATTGATTTACTCAGAGACACCTAAAAGTTTTGGCGTCTAGTGAAGGGATGCATGTTTAGATTTCTAATAGACCTGAAACTCCATCCAGCTCAGGCTTAAGTTCAACTAGACAGTTTGCTGGTGTGTTGACATGGTTGCCATAGAGACAGCAAGACTGGCAGAAAGCACCTCACTCCCAGCTGCTCTCTGCACTTCCTAAAGAATCTCCATTAAGGCCCAGTTGTTGTGTTTGGATGCCAACAGGGAGCTCTGATGTCACAACCATGACAAGACCAGCCACGATTTATTGCCTCACCTCGGTCAGCACCCGCACTATTCACTGTTCCTTCTCCCTCACTCACATAATGCTGAATTCCAAATTGAACGCTTGCCCCGGCCTAGTCACTCCTGTAGATCTCAGAGACCTGGGAAGGTGTAGACGATATGTGGGACATTGGCACCCAGCCAATCGGGTGAGATTAATCAATATCCATGATGCTTAATGTACTGTACACCTCAGAGAAACAGGATAGCCGACTGTGTAAGGGGGTGGGGGCAAATTTCTTATTTAGAATCAATGCTTTCCCCTAGATTGCTTGCCCACTTCCCTGTTTTCACACAATTTATTGTTTTTATTATACTTTATTGATATGCAACTTTAATAGACATGTAAATTATCTGTACACATCATGTAAATAACTAAATATCCCTTGCATGAAAGACATGCCCACACTGTAAAACCGAAACAAGTCACATACAGAACCTCTAATAATATCTCATCATGTCAGGTACGGTAACATTCTTAGGTTAAATAAAAACAGCCATGTCCAGGTCAGTAGTATTGGTAAAATCAAAAGTCAAACATGTTTCATTCTGGTTTCCATATGTTTATTGAAAAATATTCTTACACATAGTGTAATGTAATGCTATAAAAGCACTGCATGCTGAATGTGACATTTGTTAATACACCTGCAAGCCAATGGAAGCAGTATTAGTGTTCACACAGGCAACCCAATTCTAAATTTATTTTATGAACTGGTCTTTTAAACAATCAGGTGAACTTTGAAAATGATCTGATGTGAAATGATCTGATGTGATTTGCAAAATAACAATTAGTGCAAAAAACACTTTGCTGCCTGTTTAAACGCAGTCATATTGGTTCCAGTTCATTCTTTGTTGGTCAAGCACTATCTATCGAAACAAAAGACAATAGCGGTCAAATGAGTATTAACACTTACAAAAAAACCTCAAGTCTAAATAATTATGTGGGTACAAATTTACAAATGTCTAAGGGATAATGTATGCATTTATTCAAATAGGCCACCCAAAAAATAAAAATGATTTTGATATACATTCATGTTTGCATTGAGAAGTACAAATCATAGGAACGAATTAAAAAATAACCCTGCATTATCTGGCCACATAACAGCTCATTCAAGCTTGCTACAGTGTAAATCAAATACGGTTTACATACTGTAATTGTACATTGCTGTGCAACAACTTTAATTCAATCAATGTATTGTTGGTTACCAACTCCATGTCTTTAGACCAACTAAAAATATTGTAATATGACCATTTATGTAAATGAGCACTGAGTAGATTCAACCATAGCATCATATTGCCCATATGATGATATATATTATATTAACATAGGTGAATATTGTGTTGGTATCACATATTATGATTAAGTGTATACCACATACTGCATAATAGTCATACACCCATATACTTTAAATATCCAAACAATGTAATCAAAAGGCAAAGCAAAATTCATGATCTGAAATAAAACATTATTGAATTAAAGTGTCTTAAATAATCCTAAGAATGTAAACATTACATGTTGTTTTTACAAAAACTTATGCTCCATTTCACTTATTTTGCTATGGTGTGAAACAGTTGGTTTTTCTGGACATCTTAAAAAAATACAATAAATAACGCTCCAAGTGAAGGACCTACTCCACTATGTCAGAATGCAAATATTGCTGTGTTGTGGGATTAAAATTGGGTGAATAGTATTAAATTGCTAGCAAGTTAGATGCCATCTAAAAAGTGAGCCATTTTTCAGTTTTAAGTTAACTAGGCATTCAGATAATTAGATTAACAAAAAAACAGCACAACAACAGTTGACATTTGCCATATTAAGACTAAGAACTTCACTAGCCAGCAAACGTTTAGCCACATATCACACTATTTACACAATGACAATGATATAGGGTCATTGGCCCATAGCACTGCAGTATTCCATCTTGGATCTTCTATCTTTGTACTAAGATTGACCTGGAGAAGACTATGCGTCTGAGTCAAACACCCTCTTACACATGTCAGAGTTCTCCTGGTGGAGAGGGAACTCGGAGCCAGGCACCAGCTGCTTGTGGCCCTTGTGTGATAAATAGTTCTTCCCTGAAGGCAGGCTCTCGTATTTTGTTAAGTACTCACTGTAAGAAAGGACAACAGCAAATCATGAACTATGTGACTGCGTGAATGAGATGAGTATAATGTCCACAGAATGACATTTAATTGGTAATAGCAATATTAAGATCTGTTGAATCGTGTGCGAAACCTCCTGCAACCTTGGCTTACCTGAAAGGGAAGGTGACTTTATCCATCTGCATGCAAACCAGGAAGGGGTACTCCGAGAACTGTACCGTGGTGATAAAGTCTAGAGAAGCCTCCATCTCAAAGCTTACCTCCATCCCAATGCGCACAAAGTCCATGTCCACGGTCACATTCCCTGTCACTACCATGGCACCCCTGCAAATGGAAAATTGATGAGATGAGAAAAGTACAACTCATTGGTGGATGAGTATCATTTTTCAAATGCCAATTCCTACAAACAGGATTCTGAAGATCTCTGATCACCAGTGCCTTTTTTGTCAACATAAAATGCACTGGTGGTAGACAATGAAAATGTCTTCAAATATGGAACCGCAACTGTCGTTTCTACACTTGAAATCTCATATCAAAATGGCCTGTGCCAAGCCATTGGATAAACCTGTCTGTCTGCAGATGAATGCCCTGACAAACATGCCCCTTGAGTTTGTTCTGCTCCTATAGATAGCCGGGAGGTCTATTATCAGAGGAGAGGAGATATAGTAGAACTGCCCCTGATCCATACACCTGCCGCTGTCATTCCCCCTCAATGGCATAAAGCCAATAGAGAATGCCACCCGAAATATAATCGCAAAACAAAGACCAAGCTATGACTAAATATCTATCGGGATCAATGTTCCAAGTCTAGGTGGTCAAGAATTCAGCAAATGTCATTGGTCTTCAACTAGTTATTTTCAGCATCCTAACGCTTCCAAGATTTAGCCAAACAAGTAACATGATTTTGAGAAGAGAACGCAACTTTACATTGGCCAAATAAGACACTTCTCCGACTGATGCTAATTTGCCTTTTCTATTAGATTGTTCTGAACAGTATAATTTCATTCAGTCTTTGAACATTGTGAAACTTTTATTGCTGTGACCCTGAATACTAGATCTGAAAATGTGGGATATGTGTAAGCAAAATGGCATCAGAGAGCAAAATTGAGGTATTACGATATTTTATACATACCTATTTAATCATCTCAGATCTACAGGTGTTTATTTCAGGATGATATGGCATTCAGAAATCTATCATACCAGAAAGATTGTAATGTAGCACACTAAAAAGAGTGCAGATCTATGCGCAATGAAACAATTATTATAATATTTTATTATTTTTCAATTATAACAGGTAGATGTTATCAAGACTAAGCTTGTTGTGCGTCCTGCGTCCCTGCTACGAAGCTTTGAAGAAATAAAGAAAGTTGCCTGTGTCCAAAGGGGCTCTATACCATCTGCAACCCAAGCAAATGATTTCAACAATATTTCAAAACCGTAGTCAGAAAATCAACTAAAACCAATGGAAACACAGGATATGACGTGAACAAAGATCATTTGTACTATTCTACTTTCTGCTGGAATGGCTCTGCTTACACCTTTGCCTAAGCTTTCTATTCCCATTAATGATTATGAAAATGCTGTTCTGCTAATGCTAAAAGCTTTAGTCCAGGTCTCACCACTGTCCAGGTCTCACCACTGTCAAAAAAAATTTATTAGCCAAATGAGTTTGTAAATGTTTGGCATGTCAGCTCGAAGGGGCGGTTACCCTAATTTTGCAAAAACTTTTAAAATCTGTTAATTGAATTCCCCTCCCAAAGAAAAATCAGTTGACATTTATCTTCCCAGTGTTGTCACGTTTGGTATAGAGCCTCGAGCAATTTATCTTTATTCAGCTTCCCAAAAAATGACGGGCCAGGTGTGCAGCAATCATTTTGCTCCTGACAGCTGTACAAATTTCCAGCAGGTAGCCATTGGATTATTCAGATTGATCCTAGTTGTTTGAGCTGTAGCTTCACTTTTAACTACCTCTGCAACAGGAGATATCTATATCTAGATAGATACATCAGTAGTTAAATTCTAAAATTGAGAACATTTGCAAACTGCCTGTCATAGTCAGGGCTTGGGTTCCCAACCTGTTGTTGACACTGGTCTTGGACTCTCTGTACCACAGGCTAACCTCCATGCCTCCTGAGATGTCGATGGCCAAACCACCCTGAAACTCAGCGTTGGCCTTCAGACCAGACTGAAGCTGGATGACCTGGGAGGATGGAGAAGAGAGTATGAGAAAACATGAGTATAAAGGAAACGTAATTGCTGCTTGCACATCACTTACCCACTGAGGGTGCCAATTGACAAAATCATAACCTAGGTGTATACTAACACATAGAATGCTTCAAATGGATTAATATGAAGTCATTAACGTCTGAGGTATTAATGACTTTATATTACAACAATGAACAAGTTGAACAAACTCAAAGTTAACCTGTGTGTTGTGATTTAACCAACGTAAAAACCAAAAATAAAAAGTTTACATACGTATGCATTTTTTGTATGTTAGTTCACTAGATTGTGTTGAAATAGTAGTGGAACAGATTCAACCCATAATGTAGTAGGACATTCGCGCTTGACACAGATCTAGACCACTAGACCATCCTAGTCTACAAGAAATATACTTTGGTTGCTTTACTGACTGATCATCTGACTGATTCCAACCTGGGAGTGGTCAGTGAGCAGAATCAGGCCCTTCACCACGTTCATGGGCTCGCCAGACATGGAGAACATCTTGGACATAAGGTCACTATAGCCCTTGAAGAAGGTCACAGGTCGAAGCTGGACGTCAAAGAGCAGGGCTGACATTCCTGCGAAGGACTCCAGGTCCTCCTCGCCTTCATCTGGCTTGGCCGCAATCAGGGACTCCATTCCTTGGGCCTCAATCGCCACCTGGAAAGTATGGGATCAAATGGCAGTCAGATACAAACTACCAACAAGGTGGCACTGTTGGTAAGTCAGCCTACCCAAGTCGGAGTAGATTTAATCATTAGTGAGAGAACTGTCTGGTAAGTATTTCCAAATGACTTGGAATATAATGGTTACATAATGATATGACTGATAATGAAATAATCACATATGATAATAAAATCATAATTAAATAATTTCTTCATGATCAATATAATAATTCATTCTTATTACCTGGAGTCCATGAAGCAGGGCACCATTACTTGTTCCGTAGATGTTCATGTTGCTCCTCCTGAGAACCCCTGAACCGGAGTACAGAATGTCCAGACTGTAGGTAGTAGTGGCATCAGTGGTACCTGAAGGAAGTCATTTTAGTAATAAACAATTACATAAAGTGTCTGTGACCCTGCCTCATGACAGCAATGACTAACTAATGAGACAATGTCCATCAATCGTTAATTAACCACTAACCATTTATCCCTATATTTAATTGAAAATAGTACAAAGACAACTTAAAGACAAATGTTGAAACTGAGAATTATTGTTTTTGGAAAAATGCATGCCCATTTTGAACTTGATGCCAGCAAAATTTCAAAAAAGTTGGGACAGGGGCATGTTTACCACTGTGTTGCATCACTTCTTTTAACAATACTATTGTATGTAAGCATTTGGGAACTGAAGAGACCAATTGCTATAGTTCTGAATGTGAAATGTTTTCCCATTCTTGCTTGATATAAGATTTCAGCTGCTCAACAGTTGGGGGTCTCCTTTGTCGTATTTTTCATTTCATAATGTGCCAAATGTTTTCAATGGGTGATAGGTCTGGACTGCAGGCAGGCCAGTTTAGCACCTGGACTCTTTTACTACAGAGCCATGCTGTTGTAATATTATGTGCAGAAGGTGGTTTGGCATTGTATTGCTGAAATAAGCAAGGGCTTCCCTGAAAAAGATGTCTGGACGGCAGCATATGTTGCTCCAAAACCTGTATATATTGTTCAGAATTAATGGTGCCTTCACAGACGTGCAAGTCACCCATGCCATGTGCACTAATGCATCCCCATACCATCATGGATGCTGGCTTTTAAACTTGGTGCTGATAACAAGTCAGATGGTCCCTCTCCTCTTTAGGGGAGAGATACAAACTACTCAAAGTTAACCTGTGTGCTGAATAATGGACGCGGCGTCCATTATTCCCAAAAATAATTGAACATTCAGACCACAGGACAGTTTTCCACTTTGCCTCAGTCCATCTTAAATAAGCTCGGCCCCAGAGAAGGCAGCAGCATTTCCGGATCTTGTTTATGTTTTTCTTCTTTGCATGGTAGAGTTCACCCCTGCATTTGTGGATGCAGCGACGTACTGTACCGAAGCGACGTACCGAACAGACAATGGTTTTCAGAAGTGTTCACAACAGAATCGTGCCTATTTTTAATACAGTGCGGGCCCCAAGATCACGGCCATCCAATATTGGTTTTCGGCGTTGCATACATAGATTTCTCCACATTCTCTGAATCTTTGAATAATATTATGTAATGTAGATGAGATCCCCAAACTCCTTGCAATTTTACACTGAGAAATGCTATACTTAAACTGTTGCACTATTTGCCTGCGCAGTCTTTCAGAGTGGTGAACCCCTCCCCACATTTAATTCTGAAAGACTCATAGTTTCTGGGATGTTCTTTTTTTAACCAATCATGTTATTGACCTGTTGCCACTTAACCTAACTGGTTGTGAGATGTTCCACCATGGTTTTTTTAGCATTACACATTTCCAGTGTTTTGTTGCCCCTGTCCCAGCTTTTCTGAAACATGTCGCTGGCATCAAATTCAAATTGGGCATATATTTTTCAAGAAACAATAACATTTCTCAGTTTCAACATCTGATATGTTATCTTTGTACTATTATCTATTGAAAATAGGGTTTAAATGATTTGCACAGCGTCCCAAACAGGGTTGTATAATTGTGACAAATATTCTGCAAAACATACTTAACTCCTTAACGTAGGTAGTTGCTTTTCATTTATTACACTGAACTTACCTGTCATGAAGCCAGAGTAAGCAGAGGACGACCCAACCTTGGAGAAACGGTCATAATTGTGAGAGATCATGTCCTTCATGGCTTGTCGTAGAATTTTGCTGGAAGTTGCAGGGAAGAAAAATGTGGAGTTTGCCAAGTATGTTAAAAAACTAAACTAAAGTAGCTGTGGCTGTAACCTTCTTGATATTGTTGCACATTTGAAACGAATAATGGAAGATGCTTCTATTTCCCAAAAAGTGGTAGTATACATTATGTAATTCATAAGTAATGCCTGCAATCAAGTGGAGAAGCATTGTAGGCGTTTTAAATTGTTTTAAACAACTCTTTATTTATCATTCCTGTAAAAAATGTATTCAGAACAAATAATTTTCTTATGAGTATTGTATTATTGGCTTAAAAGAAAATAAATGAATAATTATTTAATTAAACGTAAATCCCTTCACCCACCTGGCTGGCATCTCGAAGTGCAGGATGTCCTTGACTTTGGAGACCATGTACTTGTTCAGTTCTTTGGGGAGGTTTCCTATGGATAGGAGCACGTTCTTCACCTCCATGTACGAGGGGTTGCTGCTCAGGACAACATCTGCTGCTGCTGCCCTCACATTCTTCTCATAGACCCTACGATTCTGGTGGTACACCCGATTCACTGTTCTCTTAACCTGACATGGAGTGAGGCACAAAAACAAGTATCAGTTTCCAAGGCATTGCTTGTCAAGTGTTAACGCTGCAGGCTCTGGCAAATACATCAACAATCTTACCTCATCCGTGATGAGGGTAATACTGTATCTCTGCAAGGCGGTGAGGGAGATAGTGCAGTATGCCCCGATCTCAGACTCTGCATATTTTGCAAACAAGGGAATGGCTTCTGGTAGCAGGGAGTTCTTCAGCGCTAGGAGGTACATCTGAACGTCTGACTCCACCGGCGTACTGTCAGGACCTTCCAGAATCATCTTCTTCACCTCAACCACAGTCTGGTTTGGACATGGTACAAAAACAAGCCCAACTGCGTCATTTGTGTGTACCAGTACCAGTTCTCAGTCAATGGAAAGAGATCTAATCTGTGTCAATCAATCAATAAAATGTATTTTATAAAGCCCTTTTACATTAGGAGTTGTCACAAAGTGCTTTTACAAAACACCCAGCCTGAAATATATACATCCATCCATCCATCCATCTTAACATTTGTACCAGAATGGCCATTTCAATTTTGACGTTTCAGTATAATGTATTGGCTGATGCCTCCTGATGACCAGGTTGGAGTTGTGATCACATGACCAACCAGGTCTTTAGACGGATTAGCCTAGAATGAAGCAGGAAATCCCACCCATTTGACTGCATTATAATGGTGGATGCCTCTGATGTGGTGGTCAATTTCAGAGCACATTTAAGTTAATTATTTACATGAAACTTTTGTTTACTATTGTTGACTACTAATTAGGCCAAACATTTCAGTAGAGTTTGGCCTGTTCCAAAATAGTCCAATCAGTATCCTTATGGTAGAAAGTAAATAAATTGGTTAAAAATATGCTTTGTACAAACCCTTTCATTGTCAACTTAAGCTTACACATATTCAATAATATTACTCACCGGTAAGTCACAGCCTCCTTTCTGGCAGAGCTTGTTCACAAGGGCACCCATGATGATCACCACTGATTCTTTGATGTCGTTACTGCCAATCTTCCCCTTTGAAATGTTCTAAAAAAATGTTTTATAAGTGTCATTATCATTATGTAGCATACCATTCATTTTGTCCCCAGACAATGTCATGACGTCCAATTTACCATTACAGGCTTGCTTCCTAGCAACAACTACCCAGCAAGTTCAGTCAGGACAGTCGGATGGTGAGATGTGTTCTCCAGTTCACAAGCCATTCTGCTTCTTTAACCCATGGCTAGCTCGACCAGAAAGTACTTAACAGCACACATGCTGAGACTAGAGCTCATTTCCAATGCCTAGGCCTACCTGCGACAGAAGTCAGTTGAGCATAATAAGACCGGGCAATCCTATCCGACAACTATCCCACCAACCCCTGAGTGTACTGATCAAATTTGCATTGCGCTTTGTGAGGTTCTGAGACACTGTTGCAAAAACCAGGATAGCCCTTTTACAGGTTTGTGGAGTGTTTAATTGATGCACCATCTGTCAGAACAATATAACCGTCTCACCTATTGAAAACTTGTTGCAGTGTAGAAGAATCACAATATTAATGTTTGCATTTCACATTTCAGTCATTTGCAGATGCTCTTACCCAGAGCATCATACAGTTAGTGTATACAGTAAATTTTACAAGAACTAGGTGGAGGAACCCCACAACCCAATAGTAGTAAGTACATCCTACTCATTGAAGTAGCTATCAGTAAAATAAGTGCTAAAAAGGATCAAAATAGAAATTGCAAGCATTAGTTCCAGAGGCAACAGCTGGGGGAGGTGTGAGTGATGGGTTGTAAGTGTTGAGGGGGGCTGGGGTTTTGTGTTACATATTATTTGAAAAGGAAGTGTACAGAAGTTTTCAGAAAATGGGCAGGAACTCTGTTGTCCTAGCTTTAAAGCACCCAAAGATTGTGAACAAGAAGACATTGGCCACCCACCAGCAAAGCCTGGAGCATCCTCTCGTTGGGGTGTGAAGCAAAGCCGCAGGCGTACAGGAACCTCTCCTGTAGAAATAGACCTTTGGGGTCAGCGAAGTTGAGGAACTGCAGCATGGCGTCCAGGGAGGCTGGAGTCTGGGATGAGGTCACAGCATCCACCACCTGAGGTCTGCAAACCCAGATAGTTGAAAAGAGGCTATTTGTCTAGAGTAATATCGAAAACAGTGGAATCTTTCCCATATATTGCCCTGGCCAAAAAGAGATCACTATATACAGATTGTAATTTCCAACACATACATACACATACTGTTCAAAAGTTTGGGGTCACTTAGAAATTTCCTTTGAATAAGAAATATAGTCACATGAATATGAAATATAGTCACTGACAATGTTAGAAATAATGATTTTTAATTGAAATAATAATTGTGTTCTTCAAACTTTCGTCAATGAATCCTCCTTTTGGAGCAATTACAGCCTTGCAGACCTTTGTCATTTGGCATTGACTAGTTGTCAATTTGTTGAGGTAATCTGAAGAGATTCCACCCCATGCTTCCTGAAGCACCACCCACATGTTGGATTGGCTTGATCCGCACTTCTTACATACCAAATAGTCAAGCTGCTCACACAACAGCTCTATAGGATTGAGATCCGGTGACCGTGCGGGCCATTCCATTATAGACAGAATGCCAGCCGACTGCTTCGTCCCTAAATAGTTCTTGCATAGTTTGGAGCTGTGCATAGGGTCATTGTCCAGTTGTAGGAGGGAAAAGGCTCCAATCAAACGCCATCCACAGGGTATAGCATGGCATTGCAAAATGGAGTGATAGCCTTCCTTCTTCAAGATCCATTTTATCTTGTACCACCAAAGCACCCCCAGACCATCACATTGCCTCCACCATTGCTTGGCAGATAGTTTCAAGGTATATTTGTCAAATGCATCGAACAACACAGTCATCCTGCACAACGAAATTCTTGTGACATGGCACCCGACAACTACATGTACGTAGGGAGAGTTAAGAAGAATATATAAACAAAAATATAGCCAGACAAAAAAAATAATAAAGCAAAAATATACATAACACTGTACACTAGCAGCAGTTAAAAAAATAAAAAAATAAAAAAAAGAGTACTGTAAACTATCAGCAATCTGGGTAGTATTATTGAACATTTAAATATGGCAAGTATGGCAGTGATATACATAAGTGTAAATTAGCAGCAATTGGTAGAGTTATTGAATATTATAGATACATATGAGTGTAATAATCTTATGAATGGTGGCATAGCACACTACAACTACATAGTGAGAATTTAACACTAGAAGCGCCGGAGTCAATTTGACCCAGAGGTACCTAAAAAATGTTTTCGCAGCCCTCGATAAACTTACAGAAAGCTACTTTTTGGAATGCTCCTAGATATGCATGCTTTATCCCCCTGTATTTTTTTAATGTAAAAATAACCACTGGAAAAGCGAATTTAAAGCCATTTTGCCCGAATTTCTGCCTGATGTGCTATCCGCCATTTTTATTTTATTTTTTAAAGCTGTAATCCTCCTTCTCTGTCCCCAGGTGGCACATAAAAATGGCTTATTTGCCACCAGATGGTGCAACGATTTGGTAATATTGATTAGTCTGAATGTGTGTGTTATGCCGGCAAATACAGGCGGTATCACGTGTAGTTGTCATGTAGACGAAAATATGAACGGCCAAAATGTCCGATAGGAAATATACCAAATAAATAAATAGATTAAAAGCATATTATATCGCCTAATATTGTGTGATCTACAGTTGTGCTCAAAAGTTTGCATACCCTTGGAGAATTGGTAATATATGTACCATTTGTAAAGAAAACGAGTGAGCAGGCAAAACACATGTCTTTTATGTCTTGTGATTCATATTCAACTGTAGGTCATAACAGAATGGCACAATCATAAAACAAAACATGGCAACAAAGATAAAAATGAACTGACCCCTGTTCAAAAGTCAGCATAACCTTAGATCTTAATACTGTGTATTGCCCCCTTTAGCATCAATGAAAGCGTGCAGTCTTCTGCAATAGTTGTCTATGAGGCCCATTCGACTTGGCAAAATGCCTCCAGGTCATGCAAAGTCTTGGGTCGTCTCGCATGAACCGCACGTTTGAGATCTCCCCAGAGTGGCTCGATGATATTTCGGTCAGGAGACTGCGATGGCCACTCCAGAACCTTCATCTTTTTCTGCTGTGACCACTGGAGGGTCAACTTGGCCTTGTGCCTAGGGTCATTGTCGTGCTGGAAAGTCCAAGAGCGTCCCATGTGTAGCTTTCATGCAGAACAATGCAAATTGTCTGCCAGAATTTTCTGATAACATGCTGCATACATCTTGTCATCAATTTTCACAAGATTCCCCGTGCCTTTAACGCTCACACACCCTCAAAACATCAGTGAGCTACCACCATGCTTCACAGCGAGGATGGTATTCTGTTCACTATAGGCCTTGTTGACCCCTCTCCAGACATAGCGCTTATGGTTGTGACCATAAAGCTCTATTTTGGTCTCATCACTCCAAATTACCATGTGCCAGAAGCTGTGAGGCGTGTCAAGGTGTTGTCGGGCATATTGTAACCAGGCTTTTTTGTGGCATTGGCGCAGTAAAGGTTTCTTTCGGGCAAGTCGACCATGCATATCGTCGTTTTGTGCTCCTTGAAACAACCAAACCGTCTTTTTCTAGAGCAGCCTGTATTTCTTCTGAGGTTACCTGTGGGTTTTTCTTTGTACCCTGAACAATTCTGGCAGTTTTGGCTGAAATCTTTCTTGGTCTACCTGACCTTGGCTTGGTATCAAGAGATCCCTGAATTTTCCACTTCTTAATAAGTGATTGAACAGTACTGACTGGCATTTGCAAGGCTTTTGATATCTTTTTATATCCTTTTCCATCTTTATAAAGTTCCATTACCTTGTTATGCAGGTCTTTTGACAGTTCTTTTCTCCTCCCCATGGCTCAGTATCTAGCCTGCTCAGTGCATCCAGGTGAGAACTAACAAATTCATTGATTAATTATACACAGACACTAGTTGCAATTTAAAAAGCCACAGGTGTGGGAAATTAACCTTTAATTGCCATTTTCACCTGTCTGTCACCTTGTGTATCTGTAACAAGGCCAAACATTCAAGGGAATGTTAACTTTTGCTCAGGGCCATTTGCTTGTCGGCTTTGCTTGACAATCTTCTCAAGGCTGCGGTCATCCCTGTTGCTTGTGCAACTTTTCCCTTCCAGTCAACTTCCATGAGTATGCGTTGATACAGCACTCTGTGAACAGCCCTTTCAGCAATGACCTTCTGTGGCTTACCATTGTGGCTTACCATTGAGGGTGTCAATGAGTGTCTTCTGGACAACTGTCAAGTCAGCAGTCTTCCCCATAATTGTGGTTGTGTGTATTGAAGGCTCAGGGAGTCAATTAGCTGATTAGAGCTCTTCTCAGGTCGAAATTTCTGTATTGTAAATTTTTCATTCTAATATTTTGAGATACTGGATTTTTAATTTCCATGAGCTGCAAGCCGTAATCATCAAGATTGAAACAAAAAAGGCTTGAAATGTTTCACTTTATGTGTAATGAATCTAGAATATATGGTGTCACTTTTTGATTTGAATTACAGGAAAAAATTAACTATTCCAAAATATAATTTTTTTTTGAGATGCACCTGTATTTCAGATCAATTTGATGTTATTTTAAAAAATATGCTTTTCTTTCAAAAACAAGGACGGAAGGATTTCTAAATGACCGCAAACTTTTGATTGGTAGTGTACGTACATAACATACATACATAGAAAGACAGAGTGAGTGGGAGAGAGAGCGAGAGAGATTGCAGAACAGAGAGACAGTGTGAGAATCATTTAAACATAGATAAGAAGAGAGATAAGAACAGAAGTAAAAAAGAGGATGTGAAAGAGATGAAAAATATAGACTGAAAAGTGGGTATAGGAACTAGGACTCACAGGGCAGTCTTGCTAGCACTTTTCAGCACTTGTAGGATCTCAGTCTTGGAGGCTTTCCTTATGCTCTGGATGAGAGCCAGGAAGCTTCGGGGAGCGATAGCCTTTGACAAGCTATCTGGTTCAAACTGCTTCTGGACTGCCTTCCAGTGTTCAAACAGCTAACAAGGTGAGGAAAAGACAGGAGGAGTTAGTCAATACGTTTGGAGACCTGTAGCATTGACCAATTTACACAACATCGCAATACATGTCTCACACAAGTAAATCTTTAGTTCCATTAATAAACGTTCCGTTGCCCGCATTGTATTTTGGCAAAAATGTAATGGCGAGGGTAAAGGTTACATTTTTATATGGAATTTTCACAGTCTTGTGGGAACATTCCTGACTTTGATGTGCAATGTTATTGTTTTGATCCTACTTCAATTCCCCCTTCCAACTTTTCAATGTTTGTCTCTCAGCTATCTTTATCCACTCTGTCCTATTATTGCCATTGCCCAACTATATGTATCCACTCTGTCCTACAATGTACGTCAAAATGTATTTAAGAGAATAATCATATGATGTGACCCTTTTATATAGACGTGCACTACACAAAAAACATATATATATTATGGTGTGACAGAGTCGCAAACCCTCCACGTTCAGATCTAAAGACAGATGCAATAGCCATTATGTCATTTAGAGGGATTAATAGCGGTATTACAATGGTCGTCCCATAAACGCGGAGAGACATTTTTCTTTTGTCTATATGCTTATAGTAAAAGAACTATTGTAAAAGAACATGATTTGAAAACAGTTGTAGTCACTATATATTTACATTCATGAAATTACAATAGATTATACTTAAAAATATATAATAACCAGATGTCCTTTCCTCTGAATGAGATACATTGAACACTTCAAACCCAAACACACGTTTCTGTAAAACACGCAAGGTTTTGAAACAGCAGTCTGTTGTAACAGAAGAACTGAACAGAACTAATCCATTTTACTGACTGGAGCTCGATTTAGATGAACGAATTGTGTTCAAGGCATCAAACTCAACCGAACATGCTGCCAAATGAACACACTTCTATATAATGTCTAAACAATTTGTGGGAGACATGAACATAAAAATTACATTTTGGGCCAACACACCCTCAAGCGTCCAAGCATCCCCTTCGGGGCAGCGGAGGCGTCTAGCGGTTTGAAGATGTATCATGGGCTTAAAGCATAGAACGTTTATTGTCCAATCACTAAAGCGGCACTTTCACCTAATTTACATACGCTGTTGATACGCAACAGCTTCACCAACAGCTACACTATTTCCACTGTTTCCCTCTTATTGTTATAACAGCGGCGACCTGCCACTGCTAAATTGTGATGCACCGCCACAGAAAAACAGAATATTTTTCTGAAATACAATTGTTTTTCCAAGCTGAGTGCAGTTTACCATTGCACGCAGTTTACTATTGCACCAGCATCAAAGCAGAGCAACCGTGTCCAGCACTCAACGTTCAGAGTATGGTCAAAAAACATGGCTGTCTGCGCGCACACGCACACACGCACGCACGCGTTGAACTGTCAGTAGTGGCTGTGACATTGATATAAAGAAGGTTGTCAACGTCTGAGCGACAACCAAAGGTATGAAGCAAGCTAACTAACCACCTGCCACAACTCTATAGCTACAATAGATTAGCGTCATGCAGGAAACAGAGATTTGGCAGCAACAGTAAGACCTTCAGTTTGCGTATTTTGCCTTCAAAATAAAAGTCTAATGTGAAACGTTATATACATTTGACAGCAACAATAAAGCCTTGTTCACACCAGGCACAGCATAAAATAATTGTACGGTACCTTAACGCAAACATCGCAATCAATCTTCCACATCTTCAGAACAAGCATCGTAAAGGTGGAGGAGAGCCTCGTTTTGTTAGTAGTTAGTAGGAGCTTTCTCAATTTAGGTTTAATTGTAGTACAGTGGATATAAAAAGTCTATACACCCCTGTTAAAATGCCAGGTTCTTGTGACGTAAAAAATGAGACAAAGAAAAATCATGTCAGAACTTTTTCCACCTTTAATGTGGCCTATAACGTGAACAATTCAATTGAAAAACAAACTGAAATCTGAGGGGGAAAAATAAAAAATAAAAAACTCACAATAACCTGGTTGCATAAGTGTGCACACCCTTAAACTAATACTTCGTTGAAGCACCTTTTGATTTTATTACAGCACTCAGTCTTTTTGGGTAGGAGTCTATTAGCATGGCACATGTTGACGTGGCAATATTTGCCCACTCTTCTTTGCAAAAGCGTGCTAAATCTGTCAGATTGCAAGGACATCTATGCACAGCCCTCTTCAGATCACCCCACAGATGTTCAATAGGATTCAGGCCTGGGCTCTGGCTGAGCCCATATTCTTCTGGTGAAGCCATGCTTTTGTGGATTTGGATGTGTGCTTTGGGTCGTTGTCGTGCTGAAAGGTGAACTTCCTCTTCATCTTCAGCTGTCTAACGGACGCCTGAAGGTTTTGTGCCAAAATTGCCTGGTATTTGGAACTGTTCATAATTCCCTCCACCCTAAGGCCCCGGTTCCAGCTGAAGAAAAACAGCCCCAAAGCATGATGCTGCCACCACCATGCTTCAACATTGGGTATGGTGTTCTTTGGGTGATGTCCATTGTTGTTTTTGCGCCAAACATACCTTTTGGAATTATGCCCAAAACGTTCAACCTTGGTTGCAAACTTCAGCCGGCCTTGGATGTTTTTCTTGCCACCCTACCCCATAGCCCATTCATATGAAGAACACGGGAGATTGTTGTCACATGTAGCACACAGCCAGTACTTGCCAGAAATTCCTGTAGTTCCTTTAATGTTGCCGTAGGCCTCTTGGAAGCCTCCCTGACCAGTTTTCTTCTCGTCTTTTCATCAATTTTGGAGGGACGTCCAGTTCTTGGTAATGTCTCTGTTGTGCCATATTTTCTCCATTTTATGATGACTGTCTTCATTGTGTTCCATGGTATATCTAGTGCTTTGGTAATGTTGTACCCCTCTCCTGACTGATATCTTTCAACAATGAGATCCCTCTGATGCATTGGTCTCTGCGGACCATGGTGTTTGCTCTGAGAAGCAACTAAGAAAATGTCAGGAAAATCCTACTAGAACAGCTGAACTTTATTTGTGATTAATCAGAGTCACTTTAAATGATGGCAGGTGTGTAATGACTTCTATTTAACATGAGTTTGAATGTGATTGGTTAATTCTGAATACAGCCACATCCCCAGTTATGAGAGGGTGTGCACACTTATGCAACCAGGTTATTGTAAGGTTTTTTTATTTTTCCCCCTTGAAGATTTCAGTTAGTTTTTCAATTGAATTGTTTACATTATAGGTCACATTAAAAGTGGAAAAAGTTCTGACATGATTTCTCTGTCTCATTCTTTTACGTCACAAGAACCAGGCATTTTCACAGGGGTGTGTAGACTTTTTATATCCACTGTACATCATTCATGACAATACATTATACTGTATCATAAGGCCTTGTTTTAAATTAACACAGGTAGTTTACAGACTACATCAGGCTTGCAAAAAAATAACAGGAAGGAATTTATTGCTTCTAACAGTCACTCACCGATTGACAGCCCTTGCATTGAGATTTGACCTTCTCAGCTGTGACACCAACAGCAAACAATTTCTCATCAAGTGATTTGACAACACTTGCAGCATTCTTCCCTGACGCCACAAATGGACCAGCCTCAGACTTTACCAGGGTCAAGGTTTGCCTGAAGACAAAATCATTCAAGAAAATGTTTTGGTTCCTTGATATTTTTTGTAAAATATGTTATATTAAACCAATTAAAACATGCTTGAAGTCATGCACTAAACAAAATAAAAACATTAAATGAATACAAAACCATGATTGAGCACTACATAACACTTGTATTTAAAGAGTGTTTATATATAAAGCATTTAAAAAATACTGACATTCTGTGGCCGTTCCAACCACCATGTAAACTGGTTACCTGGACACTACTTTAGCGGCGGTGTGGCGGCGTACATTGACTGCTAACACATGGGCTTCCTCGGCTATGGCTGACTTGATGAAGCCATCCTCCAGGGTGAAAACAGTGACAGAGCTGGACTTCCCACTCACGCCCAGGACCTGAACGTAGGTGGTAAAACCAGTCTCCATGCTCTTGCAGGTGTCCAAAGCCTTGGTCCTTGTCACCTTGCCCTGGACAGCCTTGTACTCGACTGTACACCTCCCAGAAACATCATTCTGTGCACACCAGACAGATCAGTCAGCAACCACAAGTGCTCATTCAACAAACCACTAACAAAATTGATTTATAGTCACTTCCAAATTGATGGACATGCTTAAATGGACTTTAAACCTAATTTTACAAAACTCTTGTTATACCACTACTTTGATAGGTACAATAATTACTACAAAAAAGTGTTACCATAAACATGCACTGCTATTTTTATGAATGTTGCTCAAAGCATTTGTCCTCTTTGCAATTTCTGGAATTTTCCACACGTGTTTAAAACATGACATATCTACGCAGATCAGCTTTGCTCACCAGCTGAAGTGTTTTCTATACCATACGGTCAATCTGCTCCCACAATAGCTCAATAGGGTTGAGATCTGATGACTGTTCTGGCCATTATAGACAGAATACCAGCTGCTTCTTCCCTAAATAGTTCTTGAATACTTTGGAGCTGTGCTTTGGGTCATTGTTGTGTTGTAGGAGGAAATTGGCTCGAATCAAGCGCCATCTACAGGGTATGGCATGGTGTTGCAAAATGGAGTTAAAGCCTTCCTTCTTCAAGATCCCTTGAACCCTCTTGCAAATCTCCCACTTTATCACCACCAAAGCACCCCCAGACCATCACATTGCACATAGGCTACTTGTAGCTACATTATACTGCCTTTTGCTGATCTTTATCACGGGTGGCGGCTAGGGCTATCCCGAATACAATTCTCTGGGCTCTCTAGTGATTAGCAGCGAGTACTCCAAACTTCGGTGGGGAGAGGGGGGGGCAACTCCTAACAAAGTGATGTGAAACAGAAGCTCAGAAACGGCATAGTCCTTGTAGATCCAAGAAATGTATGATGTATTTCTAAGATTTATAATTCTTTGTTATTTCTCAGTATGGCATACATTGAAACAAAATTTGTCCTCTGCTTTTAAACCATTACCCATCCATACACAGCAGTGGGCAGTCGCAGTGCAGCAAACTGTAAATAGAATAAGGTAGGTAGCGCAATTAGCGCAGTTATAAGAACTGCAGCAAAACACACATTCAAATAAACAAACAATATCTTTTCAATCTTGCAAATAAACGAATGAATCCCCATGTTACGTGCTTAATGAGGGAGGGAGAGCCAGTCGCAGGAGAGATTGCACAAACACAGGATTATTGCTGAACAAAACACTCGCACACTGCGTAAAAGAAGAGGAACTGCACAACCAAAATAATAATAATGCACTACTAAACAATAGAGAGCGAAATATTTGTGTTATGCGTTATTTGTTTCGTGTTAAAAGAAAATAAATGTATGAAATTATATAGCAAATTTGTCTGGACCAGAGTATTATTTCATGTTAACCAATTTTTCATGTTAAGCATTTCGTGTTCAAGTTACACATTTTCCAAGCAACTTAGTAGGCTACTTACAGCATTCAGGTGATTTTTTTAACTTGTTGTCCCACAGTGGTAGGCCACTTTCAAATCATATATCTGACAAACTGCCTTTGTCTTGTCTTTGTTTAATTTACAGTGTTCCCACACAGTTGAGCTCTAAGGCATTTTGTCCAGAAATCCATTGCGAGCGTAAAAATCACTATGCGCATTAAAAGTTCCTACGCACGTATCAGGTAATTGGAAAGCTTCAACTGTTGTCAATTGTGCCCGCTACACTAGACGCGTTACCGTTCAACAAGTGCCTGATTCTTGTGCACAATGAATGAAGCCATGTATGCATGGCAACAACTGCTTGCATGCCAATATCAGACGGCCAACTGAAGCGAAACGTTCACTGCAATGAGTGAAAGGGATGTCAGGCGCGCTCACAAAATTTATTTGGCAGTTCGCCTTTATTGATAGCCTACAAAAAAGAATATCCGAATAGTTAAAATCAAAACCGAATACCTATCCAACGAATGAATATCAGAATATTAGCATATTAACATGAATAAATGGTTTCCTTGAAATCCTGTGACTGTACATGCATGTCATCTCATTTACCTCGATAACCTTCCCAGAACTGGTCTGCACCTGAAGCAGGCTGGCCACACCCCTCTTTAAGTTCTTAATGGTTGCAGGCTCTGCTTTATAGCAGTAAAAGCCGCTCACCTAAAACCGATGGATGGAATACAACAAACAAGTAAATACATTACAAAAGTGACACATTATTTGTTAAAAGCTTGCCAAGTAATATAATGCACTGGAGCCAAGGTAGAGAGAACAAATAAATGAGTTGACGTTAGAGAAATCAGCGTGTCGCTAAAGGTTTCTCAGAATATGATGCAATGTCGTGTAAACAAATGAAAGGGGGTCTATTGGCGGACGGTGTAATGTGGATGTTCCTTGAAAGGGAGTTAATTTACTCTTGACAAGGTATGCCCATGAAATGTAATCAGTGCCAATAACAGTGTCATTTTCTTGGCAAAGATTGCCTAAGGTAAGGAACACCATCCAGGACATTCAGCAGTCTATTAAATGTTATATTGACTGTCACTGCATATTCCACTCAACCAATGGCACCAAATTGTAAATCATACTTTCAGTTCAAGACTAAACTAGGGCTGTCAAAATATTTAATGCTGTGAAATGAACATTTTCTGTGATAACTCACTATAATGAAGTTCTTGATTTGCTAATTTTGATTTATAATTAATAATTTGTTTTAATACAATAAGTATTATAAGAGTACTGACAATTTGCATAATTAAAAATGTGTACAAAAATCTTTAACTTAAGTAAATAACTCTGACTTTCCTAGATTAAACAACATGATGAATTGATCGGGCTTTATTTACTATACTTCTTACAGACTAAAAACGTCTTTGGTCTTATTTGTCACTATTCAGCCTTCATCAGTCAAAGAGATAAAAAAGCTTATCTGTGAAAAGTTGTCTAATGTTAGAGAGATTGTACAGAAACATTTCAAATACAACAAAAAAAGAGCAGAGGTCACAGTCAATAGATCACATTGTTTAAAAACAAAACTATAAACACTAATGGCTCTCTAAACCAGAATTATTATAATTTATGGTACATTACATTTCAAAAAGTACAGTCCAGTATTAAATTTGTACAATTTTCTAAAGAGTTAGTTAACAACTCTATCAATAATGCTATCAACCACAGTACAACAGGACATTTTTAGATCAACCCGAACCTCAGAAATGTTGCCTTATAATTAAAGCGACCACTGTCAACAATATAGCTGAAAGTAACCAAAATCAGCCTTAAGAAATACTGCAAACCACACTTAATTAGAGCTTCACCATTGTAAAAAGACTAAAGATTCATTGTGTTGAACTAATCACCCCACAATGTCATCCTTAAAATCCTTTGCCACACCAATGCCACAATAATCATCTCCCCTGGGATCTAAAAACCAGCTGGGTGGCAATATGAAGGAAAACCTGGCATGGTTCCCATCCCTCTCCTAACCTTTGCATGTACACATCATCTGTCTAGTATTTCCCCTTCCAGCGTCACCACATGAACATAGCCAATTACAGCTCCATTAATAGTCCCTGGCAATCCGGATGTGATGATGATGCTCAATGATGCTTAGGAAATGGCTCTTTATAGGCTCTCGATCCAGTGTCTGAGGCAATTTAGTTTGCTTTCATGCTATGGGCAAAGGTGAATTCCCACAGTAAATTTTGTGTACATTAACTTTAAATCATTCAGGCAAAAGAAGTGGTTGATATACATAGATCTAGAATTAGATCTATGTAAACTGCATAATATTTGTATGACTTAATGATCATTTAAAATCAGCTGAAGTCATTTGTAACAAATATATAATGTATCTTATGCTACTGTTAAAAGTTTAACATCCTATACTTTTAGTAAATGTAACTATATCCACATACATAAAAATAACCATGTCAGTATATGCAAAATTATTCACAAGGTCTCCACAAGATAAGCTAGTTCATATCTGGATATATTTGTTTATGCCTTAAGAAACATTGTTGTCCTTGTTCCTATTCTGACTCAAGTTAATTTGTATTACTTGTTATGAGCATGAAAAAATCCATATAAAATGCTTATAATTCCAGTTTACAATGCTGTTACCTTTCCGTTTTTCAGGTGCACCATGAACGGCCTTTCTAGTGCTGCCAGCCTCTTTTCTCCTAATAGGCTTTGCGCTGTGGCGCCATGGAGGATGTTCTTCTTGGCTGAGCGTAGGGCCACATTTTCAATTTTCACGTTTGAGATCTGTGGATAGGAATGAATGACTGGCAGATAATTCAGAGGAAGAGGCCATAGTCACTGTTTGAAAAAATAAAACAATAAATAACATGGATTCCCAAAGTGAAGAACAAAGGTTTGTAACTAAATAAACAAGTTTAATTTCAAACTTCCCCGTACATACAATCAAAATGGTGGAGATTGTTGAGGGTTTAAATAATATTTGAAATACCTGAAAAGCAAATTACACTAACTTTTCAGACAATTCCATTTGAGCCTATTTCATTGGTTTCATTGTGGTTGGCAAGTCCAATCAACCACAGAACTCAAGAAACATAATCCAAGTATTATTCAAACCCAGCTATTTTTAAATTGGAAAACATTACATATTCCTGAGAAAGACAATAGCTTTTTTGTATGCAAATTATTGGGAATACTAGAACCCCATTCTGCCATATTCCAAAGGGCAAAAAAGAAGCACCTGAAGGAATTAATGTGGTTGATCTTCTATAGCTTTCACAATGAGTATGTGTACATGCACACATATAATTCAAGAATGTTCTTGGCAGTTGGTAAGTGTGGTGTCAAAAATGTAAACAACTTACTCTTTATATCCTAATCAACGTATGGTAATAATACCCCCATTACAACAACTGACTGTCTGAGCAATCTTTGGAACTATTAGGACAAACAGCTTAATCTGAGTTACAACAAAGCATTTCAACAGAGCATGTGTTTAAAGAAGGTACAGTGAGGGAAAAAAGTATTTGATCCCCTGCTGATTTTGTGCGTTTGTCCACTGACAAAGAAATGATCAGTATATAATTTTAATGGTAGGTTTATTTGAACAGTGAGAGACAGAATAACAACAAAAAAATCCAGAAAAACGCATGTCAAAAATGTTATAAATTGATTTGCATTTTAATGAGTGAAATAAGTATTTGATTCCCTCTCAATCAGAAAGATTTCTGGCTCCCAGGTGTCTTTTATACAGGTAACGAGCTGAGATTAGGAGCACCCTCTTAAAGGGAGTGCTCCTAATCTCAGTTTGTTACCTGTATAAAAGACACCTGTCCACAGAAGCAATCAATCAAATTCCAAACTCTCCACCATGGCCAAGACCAAAGAGCTGTCCAAGGATGTCAGGGACAAGATTGTAGACCTACAAAAGGCTGGAATAGGCTACAACAGTTGGTGCGATTAATCGCAAATGGAAGAAACATAAAAGAACTATCAATCTCCCTCAGGCCTGGGGCTCCATGCAAGATCTCACGTTGTGGAGTTGCAATGATCATGAGAACGTTGAGGAATCAGCCCAGAACTACACGGGAGGATCTTGTCAATGATCTCAAGGCAGCTGGGACCATAGTCACCAAGAAAACAATCGGTAACACACTACACCCTGAAGGACTGAAATCCTGCAGTGACCGCAATGTCCCCCTGCTCAAGAAAGCACATATACAGGCCCGTCTGAAGTTTGCCAATGAACATCTGAATGATTCAGAGGAGAACTGGGTGAAAGTGTTGTGGTCAGATGAGACCAAAATCAAGCTCTTTGGCGTCAACTCAACTTGCCGTGTTTGGAGGAGGAGGAATGCAGCCTATGACCCTAAGAACACCATCCCCACCGTCAAACATGGAGGTGGAAACATTATGCTTTGGGGGTGTTTTTTTGGACAGGACAACTTCACCGCATCAAAGGGACGATGGACGGGGCCATGTACCGTCAAATCTTGGGTGAGAACCTCCTTCCCTCAGCCAAGGCATTGAAAATGGGTCGTGGATGGGTATTCCAGCATGACAATGACCCAAAACACACGGCCAAGGCAACAAAGGAGTGGGTCAAGAAGAAGCACATTAAGGTCCTGGAGTGGCCTAGCCAGTCTTCAGACCTTAATCCCATTGAAAATCTGTGGAGGGAGCTGAAGGTTCAAGTTGCCAAACGTCAGCCTCGAAACCTTAATGACTTGGAGAAGATCTGCAAAGAGGAGTGGGACAACATCCCTCCTGACATGTGTGCAAACCTGGTGGCCAACTACAAGAAACGTCTGACCTCTGTGATTGCCAACAAGGGTTTTGCCACCAAGTACTAAGTCATGTTTTGCAGAGGGGTCAAATACTTATTTCATTCATTAAAATGCAAATCAATTTATAACATTTTTGACATGCGTTTTTCTGGATTTTTTTGTTGTTATTCTGTCTCTCACTGTTCAAATAAACCTACCATTACAATTATAGACTGATCATTTCTTTGTCAGTGGGCAAACATACAAAATCAGCAAGGGATCAAATACTTTTTTCCCCTCACTGTACATACAGTCAGGTCCGGAAATAATTGGACACTGACACAAGTTTTGTTATTTTGGCTGTTTACCAAAATAAATTAAAGTTATAGTTAAATGATGAATATGGGCTTTAAAGGGCAGTCTCTCAGCTTTAATTTGATGGTATTCACATCCAAATTGGAGGAAGGGTTTAGGAACCATAGCTCTTTAATATGTAGCCCCTTCTTTTTCAAGGGACTAAAAGTAATTGGAAAATTAACTCAAAACATGTTTCATGGACAGGTATGGACTATTCCTTTGTTATTTTTCCATCAATTAAGGAGGTAAAAGGTTGGAGTTGATTCCAGGTGTGGCATTCGCATTTGGAAGCTGTGAACCTACAACATGCGGTCAAATGAGCTCTCAATACAAGTGTAACAGGCCATCCTTAGGCTGCAAAAAAAAATAGAAAATCCATCAGAGAGATAGCAGGAACCTTAAGAGTGGCCAAATCAACAGTTTGGTACATTCTGAGAAAAAAAGAACGCACTGGTGAGCTCTGCAACCCCAAAAGGCCTGGACGTCCACGGAAGAAAACAGTGGTGGATGATCATAGAATCCTTTCCATGGTAACGAAAAACCCCTTCACAACATCCAGCCAAGTGAAGAACACTCTCCAGGACGTAGGCATATCATTTACCCAAGTCTAGCATAAAGAGAAGACTTCATGAGAGCAAACACAGAGGGTTCACCTCAAGGTGCAAACCATTCATAAGCCTCAAGAATAGAAAGGCCAAATTAGGTTTTGCCAAAGAACATCTAAAAAAAAAAAGCCAGCCCAGTTCTGCAACAGCATTCTTTGGACAGATGACGCTAACAACGGCTCATGATCCAAAGCATACCACATCATCTGTAAAACACAGTGGAGGCAGCGTGATGGTATGGGCATGCACGGCTTCCAATGGCACTGGATCACTAGTGTTTAATGATGATGTGACAGAAGACAGAAGCAGCCAGATGAATTCTGAAGTGTATAGGGATATATTGTCTGCTCAGTTTCAGTCAAATTCAGCCAAGTTGATTGGATGGCCCTTCATTTTACAGATGGACAATGACCCAAAACATACTGCGAAAGCAAACCAGGAATTTTTTAAGGCAAATAAGTGGAATATTCTGCAATGGCCGAGTCAATCACCTGATTTCAACCCGATCGAGCATGCATTTCACTTGCTGAAGACAAAACTTAAGGCAGAAAGACCCATGAGCAAACAACAACTGAAGACAGCTGCAGTAAAGGCCTGTCAAACCCTCACAAATGGAGTTTTCCACTGCATGGTACTGGCTCAACTCAGCTTTCTACTGGCCAAAAGTTAGGATAGTACTTGGTACCAGATACTTTTTTAGTACCTGCTCTGTCAAGGTTCCAAGTGAGCTGAGGCGATACCAAAAGGTGACGTGAAAACACAGAAGACTTCTGATTGGACAAGAGTGACTCAAAGCGTGCAGCAAAGCAAAACAAGCTGTTCTGCTGTTAGCAGTCCAGTCACTGAAAATGGTTTTGAGACGAGAACGGCACGCCTTTACGTGTCTGTTCCAGGAGTCCTTGCATTGAAATGGGTAAATTTCAGTGCCAGTGCATAGGACCAGACTCGTAATTTAAGCGATCGTGTTTTCCCAAAACTCCTCTTGGTTTGGACCTATGCACTGGCATTAAAATCAACTAGCTATCCCCGTGAGAGACCCACAAAGACGCGCTGTTTTGTAGCATACAAAAGCACCTCGTCTTTTTCCTCCTCTGGGTTTCTCTATAGGCGAACTGGCATACATTGCACTGGTCAAAGTAGTAATGTTAAGCCAAACAGAAGCAGCCTACCAAGCTTTCTAACCATTTTTGCAATCTGCTATGTATTAAGACAAAAGTTACTGCTCACGCGAGCTTCTTCGCCACTACCGGTATAAACGCTGCCTTATGTACATTAGGTTACTCTTGAGTCAGTTGGCGTGGTATTATAGCCGGCAATTAATAAGGCAATTATTATTCCTTTTCATCGAGATGGAGGGGTTATCTAGGTTATTTTAAATGTGTTGGTGTTGAGTTGTTAGGTGTATACACTTAAATCTAACAGAACATTGCAGTTATGTCATCTTTAATACTGCATGTTGATAATTCTATTCTACTTTTTCACTGTTTTTCAAACAGGGTCTGTGACCATGTTATCCAGATTTAGTTTACTTTTGATTTTCCACTTTACATTCAAAACTTGTCAATTTAAAAGAAAATTGATGGAGTTCATTAAATAGATTTTTCTGTTCACTGCAAGGTTTACGTTAGTTGGCAAATGCCGGCATCAGGTGTACGATACCCATTGTTGTTCCCGTGTGTGTCGCGTTGGTGGTGGCGTCATGGCAGCTTTCCAGTGATGACACTACGGGTGGGTCCAGGGTATTATCTGCAGTGGAAAACGAACCGAAGCGAGGCGTGTAGAGCCGAATCGAGCTGGTACTCTGCGGTGGAAAAGCTCCCAAAGCGAGTAGAGTCGAGGCGAGTAGAGTTGAGCCAGTACCATGCAGTGGAAAAGCGCCAAAAGGAGGAAACCGAGCGTTTGGTGATGTCCATGCATTCTAGACTTCAAGCAGTCATTGCCTGCAAAGGGTTCTCGATAAAGTATTAAAAATGAAAATTTTATTTATGATCGTGTAAGTTTGACATTTTTACACTTTTTTAAAGTTTTCCATTTGACCCCTGAAATAAGGAGACTGTTTATGAAAATGTTTGCAATTCCTAAACGTTTCATATGATATTTTTGTTCAACCCCTTGAATTAAAGCTGAAAGTGTGCACTTCAATTGCCTCTCAGTTGTTTCATTTTAAATCCATTGTTGTGGCATACAGAGACAAAAGAATGAAAATTGTGTCAGTGTCTAAATATTTCCACACCTAACTGTATATCCATCCAATCAGATTTACAGAACAGACGAAAATGCATATAGGGCCTAATGTCATACAGTTGATTTGGAATTTAGGCATGTTCAACATACTGCCAGTTGTATAAGCTGGTCGTCATTGTTGCTGGGGTCTCTCCACACCAAGTTGACATCAACGTCGCTGGAGATCCTATAGCCAGCACTGCCTTCTTTTGACCCTTTGGCCCTGTCTACCAGCACCTCCGTGTTGTATCTGAATTTGTACACCCAGTTATTATTCAGCCTGGGACCAGCAACACCAGCACCTGAAACAACAAGAAAAGCACAAGTGGGAAAGCAGTATTAGATAAAAACAAATAACTTCCAGTTGGATAAATACATCTTTGGATTTGAATATTCATACTAGGTAACTAATGAGCTAAGGAAGTTAATATCATGAGCTATGTGCAGTATGAATGCAGCTACTGAGACCCTGAAAACTAACTATCAACTCACCAAAGGACTGATAATCACTAATAAAAAGACTCTTTTTGATCCCTTACAGTAATGATTGTTAGTTCTTTGAATAGAGAGAACAGAATCAAAACTAGTGACTAGGAGTTTCCAGATAAGACAAGATACTACAAAATGTTCTACAAATTCTACAAGTTTTATTTATCACAGAGACTCAAAATCAAGAGACACAACCTGGTTGACTATGTGGTATTACAAAATTGTCACGCTCTATCAGCATTTGTCACACAACACTGACAAGCTGATTATTACTAAACTGTCTCAATGCTGAGTGAGATGACATTTAAAACCTCCAAAAAAAAAGATTCATTATTTTGACAATTTGTAGTGGCTATAAGGCATTGCAAGGATTGATTAGAGGTATTTCCCTCAAACTGTCTGCTTTGCGGCAGTCAAGTATATCCTTTGTATTTAAATAATAAAAGTAAGGTTCAGGAGTTCAGACTGGAGTAGTGATGGCCAAACGAGGCTTCATTTAGCGTTATTTTAGCAGTAGGATATTATGCTGATCGCACTGATTTTCTTTTTCAAAATAAAAGCCATCATTGAAATTTACAGGGCAATATAGTTAACAATCTAGTCTGTTAATTAGAACAGACAAGAACAACATTAGAATGGACATTAAACATAAAATGTACCGACTAGATTGTTAAAAATATTGCCTTATATATTTCAATGATGGCTTTAATTTGGAAAAAGATCTGAGTTAGCGCAGCAAGCATAAAATCCTGCTGCTAGAAGAATGGTAATGAAGCCTTGAATGGCCATCACTAGACTGGAGTACTGCCTAGTTAGATCTGTAAATGCTTTGGCTATGCAACAATCAATCATAACCACTGGATAGACAGAGATTCAATCTAGGTGAGATCAGATACCTTAACCTCTAGGCTGCTGCAACTATTAGAAGATTTTAAGTTATACGTACTGTGGTCTACATGTTTTTAATGGAAAATTAACACAGGAGACACTGAACAGGGTGTGTTGTGGCTGTATCGTCCTCTAATACAATGTAGCATTCCAAGAGAAGTGACATCAGGGCATAAGTTAAGACTGACGTGTCACTTTCAGATTGCATCACTAGTCTGAATCAAACAGACCCACAGACCTTAACCACCTACAAAAAATATTGCAGTTTGTTAAACTGTAGGAAAAGTGCAACAATGGTAGTCAACTACAATATTTTGGATCCAGTACATGCAGAAAAAATAATTAACACTGGACTAACCCTGTTATCTTTATGTTTCGGCAGTTTATACTTAAAATTTTACCACCAGACCTACCATGTCCACCAACTATACTACAGGTTGTCTAAAATGTTTATGGGGTTGTGTTTTCATATTAGATGGGAAATTCTCCACCTCCAATAAAGGTGATTTGGTTTTATCTTGGCTGTGGCAAGACAATTCAAAGGCAATATGAAAGACATGTCAAGAAGCAACTGAGCAAAGCTTACTGAAACAGGCCTTCAGTTTCCCAATTGCAAATAAAATCATATACCAACACAATAATATATTCATAAAAACATACACAATAAACACCAAGAACTTACCTCTTGTAGAAGCAGAAAATGAAGATGGTATGCAGAGCAAAAGTGCAATGTGAGCTAACATTTTGCCCTTTCTTGGGAGCCAGGTGACAGGAAGAAGTTGGTGACTGAAAAGGCGCTGAGACAGAAATTCTCAACTATCTGATACTACTAAATTATGTTTGTGTGGAGGGCAGAATCCAAACTCCACACTCTGAGTACGAGATAACCAGCAAATCATTAACTAGTAAAGCTGAGGTTTGACAATACATTGAACTACAGATAAGTGCAATGCCCAGTTGCTCACTGTCGCTATGTGATGCTACGTTACACGGTGGTATTCATTGTTACACCATACTTAATGTTCATCATTCATCAGTCGGGTGGAGAGTTCGCGCATGCGGGCAGAGTCCGAATTGTCATCGAGGTAGGTTTGCCCTCTATAGTAGCCATCAGTTAAACAATTACATACATGGCTTAATTGAGTAGCGCTGTCTGATGTCATCATCAGATTTTAGGTTGTGTCGTCTTAAGAACATCCATTTTCGTATTGCTCATTCGCCGCGAACTCACAGGTTTCAGAATTTACCATTCACCCCAGTAACGTACAATGGGCTTTCAGGAGCGTTTGAGGCTTTCATCAAAATGGGTCGAAATCGGTTCAATTTCTCGAGGCTTTAAAATTCACTACACAGTGGTGTCACCTGTTGGTCAGGAATAAATATCCATTGTTTAATGATCATAGACGTATTTTACACATTATCCAATATGATTGCGTTGCGCAGTGGTTAGGCATGCGCTTTCCGAAGGGAAATTGTAATGCCCGGTTTGTATCCAATGTTCTTCTTGCCTTTCCAGCTAAACATTCATCAACTCTGCATCAGTTCTAATGTTTTGTATCAATAAGGCAAGTAAGCTACACAAAATAAAACGATTTACTTAAACAACAAAAAACAGTATCGTTTGCACTCAAAAAGTTAAACATGATCTGGATTCGATATCGCACCATAACAAGAAAGAAAGTGGGAGTCAGAGACACTATCAACTGCGCCATTGCTGGCCTTGAGAAGGTAACAATTTTTTGCAAAAAATTCCTAAATTAGGTGACCAGTAGAGGTGGCTGTTTGAACGTCTCAAGCGCCGAACCTCACCGAACAACCATAGAAGCTTGTATTTTCCAGAGGCTTTGGAAAAACCACGTGATTAAACGAGGCTTCGGACGTCATCAATCACGTGGTTTCACACCGATGCAAGCCTCGGCCCTTCCGCATGGATTTAGAATGGGTTGAAATTTCAAAGCAATTCCTCGATCGGAAAATTAAGGCTTTCTGAAGTATTCAAGGCTTTCGTCAAATTGGCCGAAAAACTGTTAATTCTCTCAAGGCTTCCCATACGGAAAATAAATACATTTTAAAATATATTTTTTAAAACATATTTGGGATATATTTAAAAATAACAAAAATTGGCCAATTAATGTATTTAAGGAAATGTAATTAATAGATTTAGAATAAATGTACAAATATATTACCAAATGCATATAAAATGTAACAAAAAATGTTGGAGATGCATTTGAAAACGTATTGGAAAATACATACTAAATATATGTTACAATACATTTGGGAAATATATTTTTGAATGCATTTTAAAAATGTAACATTCAGCAGGCCGTCTTGAACCCATGCTGTTTCACTTCACAGGCACATGTACTAACAACTATCCCAAACAGGGATATCTGTCAGAAGGGAGAGATGTGGTCTTACCAAAGCTGCTACAGTACGTTAGAGTATATTGGTGACTCCAAAATGAAATGCATTTTGTAAATGTATATCTATAAATATATATGTATCTCAACACCTAAAAGTGATGTCATCAATATGTCACTAATGATGAACATTTTGAAAATGTTGTTTGCATGGGCGTCACTTTGTGTTGAAAAGTGGTGGGGACATAAGAGCTCAGAATTGTATATTTGTGTTTTTGACCATAAAATGACAGCTTGTTTGGTAATATTGTTTCACAACATTTTCAAAATATCTGCAAAATGTTGACAAAAGCAGCCCAAATTTCATCTACCAGCCCAAGGTTATTTTAGCTCACCCAATGTAATCAAAAGTAGCCCAATTGGGCAGAAACCCACCCAATATGGCAACACTGCACAGGATAATCAATTGTAGAAAAGTACAATACCTAGCTAAACATTAAATGTGCAGTAGCCTAATTTACAGCAATTCAAACAGCACGATGTACAAGAGGAAAAAGGGAGGAGACATTAAAAACTGCTTTAGCAAGCAGTGCTGTACTGTAAGTCACAATCTTATGTACTGTAAAATTCAGAGGCAATTATTAAGAGGCAATTATCTTAATACATTTGCAAAACTAGCTATTCTTGCTAGCTAGTTAACTAGCTAATCACTCCATTTAATTTAACATTACATTATGATTTTGCAGTAGGCCTATATACTGGCTGCTGATTACATCTATTATCTAATGAACAGTAACAGTTTTCCTGCACATGTTGTAGACTGTTGCTTAGCTGCAGTTTATAGTGTACTGTACATATTAGGTTCTGGGATAACATTTAGTCATAATTTTGCTTCAGAATCAGTAGGAGCCACTTTCACCTGCAGGTGCTGATGGAGAGCAGGAGAAAAAGCCAGACAGTTTAGAGGTAAGATTTATTTATTTATTTTAACAGGATCTGCAGCAGGCAGTGGTTGGTACTAGGAATGATGTCAGGGAGAAAGGGCCAAATCAGAACAGTGAGGATGAGGAATCAGAGCAGGAAGGCACTGTAGAAGAGGAACGAGGATAATCTGAGGCAGAGCAAAATGACCCTTTGACTGAGCCACATCAGCCTAATCCCAAGTTCACTGAGGTGCAGAAGTTGGCCAACAAGACGCTTCGATTTCAGAAGAGCTGGTTCAAGGATTTCCCTTGGTTACACTACTGTCCTAGACTGAAAGGAGTTTTGTGCTTTTATTGCACCAAAGCCTTTTCAAAGCAAACATCTTCACTAGCCAAAAATACAGAGCCAACATTTATTTCAACAGGCTTTAGGAATTGGAAACGGGCTGTGGAGGGTCTTGAACGACACACAAGCAGCAAAACACACAACATTGCAGTCACTACACACATTTATGAGCCGAGATCAATAAATGTCCAACTATCCAGTGTTTTGGCATCTGAACAAGAGGAGGCCAGGTCAAGCTTACTAAAAATAGTAAGCTCTCTTAAGTACTTGGCCCAACAAGGCCTAGCTTTAAGGGGTCATGGAAATGAAGAGGGGAACTTCCACTACCTTCTCCTTCTCAAGGCAGAGGATGATCCTGCACTGGGACACTGGTTGCAACGGAACCACAGCTACACCAGCTCTGTCGTTCAAAATGAAATGCAAAGTTTAATGAGCAATACCATCATTCGCAATATCGCAGGGGAAATCATGGCTTTGCCAGTGGTCCAATATTCAGTAATAATTGATGGAACACAGGACGTAAGTGGCACAGAGCAGGAGTCCATCTGTCTCCGCTATGTTGATTCCAACTTGGAATCAAGAGAGGAATTCATTGGCCTCTACGAAAACACCTCTACCACAGGTGAGCAAATTTCAAAGATTGTCTCTGATGTGCTCCTCCACCTGAACCTACCCCTGTCAGGAATCGTGTTAGAAATCATGAGGAACATGGTTCCTGTAGTGGCACTTCGTTTCATTCTTCACCACCGTAAATGTACCACTAGTTGGAGTTAGTCTAGGAGACAGTATTCGTAACGTGAACGAAGAGACGAGATAATTTCCTTTGAGAATTTTAATTGGGAAACACAAAATTGTAATGTTCAACGCACGGTCAAAAAACTATGTTGCTTCCCACAGTAGCTAACTCCCAGAACTAACCAAAGTTACATCCACTATATGCTACTACTATGCTGTGACATCATATATATAAATATATATATATATATATATATATATATATATATATATATATATATATATATACACACACACATACAAAAATCTCTTATAATTTAAACATTACTAACTAATGCATTTAAACTAACATGAACCTTAGAAATTATAATGAAATTATCATTACCAATTCTTAACCGATTTTACCCTAATAATTATAATTAATCAACTAGTTCCTAGTTGGCTCTGACAGTACCCGAGGTCTGTCATCTCTTCAATCAAGTTGAGGCACTTGTGTGTTTGTTGCTCGTTGTTCCTGCCTCATCTACTGAGGTGCAGAGAAGCTTCAGTGCCTTGAGATGCCTGAAGACCTGGCTGCGATCTTCAATGTCACAAACTCGACTCAGCAGCATGGCTGTTTTTCATGTTCACAGGGAGAGAATTGAAAACTTAAACAAGCAGATACTGTCAAGAATTTGTTTAAGTTACTGATCGGCGCATGCTTGTTTATGGGTCATTTTAGAATCAGTAGGTTGTTTTTTTTAGTTTAAGTTACTTTTTTTGGACAATGTACATTTGTTTGTTCTATATTTATTGTGCAAATAAACCTTTGTCAAAGCATTTCAGTGGTTAGTTTACATTTCTTAGTGCAAGCTATTTTTCAGAACATTTTTTACAAATTATGCTTTTAAAAAGTGATGGAGACAAAATCAGCCATTTCAAAATGTCCCCAGCATCCCCAATGTAAATGTCACCTATGGTTGTTTGTATATTCACTGTGTGAAGGCATGTGCGTTACATTTGTTTAGAAAATCCAGTCCTATTTTTGGCTGTAATATAATATTGATTTAAAAAAAAAAAAACTTGGGTTACACCTAAGGGACCCCACAATCCTTGCCAGGCCCAATATCCACTAAAACCTGACGCCTGTAAGGGAATAACACCTGTGTTTAGCTGTAAAAGAGATCTTGTTCTTAGTTTGTGTTCCTGGTTGAAATAACGCTAAAATCATTTTCAGGTCTGTTGTGAAGTGAAAAAATATAACAAGTCTTACATGAATGTCATTTTGGACTGTGAACCTGTGGAAGATGGAAAATGTTCGCAGTTTATTAAAATAAAAAACTCCTCAGAGTCTGGTATAACAGTTGATTATTTCAAGTTTAATTACGTGGATCCACGGGAACAACCGTCACAACATCAACAGAGAATGAGTACAGAGACTAGCAGAGTAACGTCATGACAGATTGTTTTGTTTATGAATTTCAAGTTTCAAGCTTATATTCTCTTTCAACAGTACAGATGACGGAATTAGCATTTGCAGAATGTACATACAAGGAATAGTAGCTACTATGAGGTAGTCTAAAAATGCAAGTTTACACTCAGATGGCTCCAAGAGGCACAGAAAATCATAGAATGTCGGTTGCCCAGACAACCCAGTCAAAGGCTGAGATATATCAATCTGGACAGTTACTATACAGAGACTTAAGTTAACTATGCTCTTCCCAATAAGGAATAGAGCTCTGTTCACCTGTAGGATGTAAGTAATAATAACCCCCTGCTGTTCAAGAGCTTCCTCCTAGAGAACAATGTCTTATGGAGGTTTTATGGCACTGGCAGAGGCCTGTTTCTTTTACTGCTAAAAGGGAGCCAAGGCCCTGTGCAGCCGACATTCCATTCATCCCTGCCCTTGAACACAGATACTGGCCTTATAAGTTGGAGACAGAGAGAGAGAGACAAGTCTTTCAGTATATGTGTAATTGATCAAGCATACAGAATACAAAATCCTTCTAATAAGATACTGAATAAATAAGAATGACAATAGATTAATTTCTACAATTCCTCCCTTTTGTCCCCAAAGGGACAATAAAACAAATTAATTTATTCCAGTATAAAATACATTCTTTATTGTCAAACTTCCTGGTCTTAAGGATCAGGAGGCTACAGTTACTTTTAAATAAGTTACAGCAGAATCAAACACTGACAATCAAGACAGTTGTTATGGTTAAATAGATCATTGTCCAATTTATACTAAGTGTGGATCCTCGTCTTCCTCCACGGGGGTCCATCCGCCGGGTCATCTATCGATCATCGTAGTCGCCCTGCGGGTTTGCCATACTGGGCCAAGGCCCCTTCTGGGTTTGATGTATACCATCGTGACAACTCCAGGTTAACTATGTGTGTCATTTACCTAAGCATGGACTTGTGAGGCAGTCAGTATATGTGAGCATCAGTTAAACAGTATCAGTAAATCAGTATCAGTAAGTCAATTTTAAACATTGGGATGTCTTAAACTATTGCAGGTCTTTTAGCTCTATGCCAAACTGATTTTTATTGTAACACAATGCATTCAGGGCCACTCGACAACTGGCACGCAGGAAGAGTACTAACAGGCCTATGGCCACTATGACCATGATGACTATACCAATCCATTCAAAGGCTATCCAGCAATACTGACCCCACAGCCCAACTATCCAGGAAAGTGGTCCTCTGACGTTATCATTGTGGGCCTGGTGGGAAACTTGAATCATTTCATTAACTAGGTCAAAAAGAGTGGAGTTGTAATTAGGTATAAATGTACAGCATTCCTGTCCTATCAGAGCACAGGTTCCTCCCTGGGAGGCCAATAAATAGTCTAAGGCTGCCATTGTTCTGTAGAGCAAGCAAGCGTACAGCTCCCAGCTCCTCAGAGATCAGATTACTGGCCCTAGCGGTCACATTAGCAAGATGTTCTACTTCCAAAGCTAAATCACGCCCCTGATCCAAGGACTGCATCACACCGTACATGGGCAATAGCATGCCCATCGTTCGAGTGCCCCAGGTCTGCTTATGGGTCAGCCAGGATAGGTCACGTGTTGACCGCTGGCTACTATTGACAACAACAGGGAAAGAATCCGAGACTCGCATTGCTGGAATGACGTATGCCAATCCACAAGTGCCAGCCCAGTTTTTAGGTAGAAAATCATAAGCCTGGGTACCACACACCCAATAAGTACCTTCTAAGGCAGCTATGTCGCAGGTAGTGGCTACAGATAGTAGGGCAAGTAAAGTGGCTGTTCCATCCTTTACACATCTTAAGGATGAATTTGATCTGGTAAATGTTGGGGAAGTGGGAACGTCTGCTACCATACCTATGACCGTGTGACAGTGTGAGTGTTCCAAGAGCACTGACCCTGCGCCTTCTCGGTGTATACACCACATCAGAGGTTTCAGGACAGTCACATTTACCGGGACAGCCTCTCTCTTGCAAGAGTAGAACAGGGTGGATGTCTCCTCGCATTCAATGTTATCTTTCACCATTGGACTTGGCCCACATTTACTGTCCGGCTGGGTACTATTGGGAAACAATAAAGCACACGTATCACAGTCAGAGATTGGAACAGACATAAGAGGCACACCACCTGTGGAACTGTGTGGTATTAGCCCACGTATTACGCATTTTCCTTTCTTTATGGCCCTTGCTTGAGCAAGAGCGAGTTGGCTGTATAGGTTACTGGTCCTGCCTTTAACGGCATGGTCCTGAAAAGAAAGAGAGGCTGACGGAGAGTTGTGACCAACCGCTTTGGGGGAATCTTGGTGTGTGTCGGTTACCTTGGGTCTGTTACAGTTTACCACTACCACCTGATGGCCTGGGCGTATCACCTGATTTTCTGGGTTTGGAGCTCCTTCGGGGGTGGAGAAAGAACAGTAGAACACAGTTCCAATGGTTAAGGTGGAGGGGTTAATCACAGAGAATACAATTCTAACTTCATATCTTACGGGCACGTGGGTTATCATTACCCTCTCTGGGCAATCGTTGCCTATAACTACTTCCTTCTTTTCCTGGTCCCACGAAGCTGTTTTACACATTTGGTGAAGCGGATAAGAGACTTGCTACAGTTGCAGGGGCCCCTGGGGTAAATAAACATTCTATATGGGCTATTCTGTCTCCCCTGCAAACAGTATGGTTCACTAATGGAGGAGAGATAGTTTGTCTGCTTCTTACCTCTGGTCTAAATGGGGCCGTGAATTGGGGCAGGGGCAGGATGAGAGTTGGTCCTCCCTTTTTTCCTATGGACCACCCGGTCCCTACAGATGGTGGACCATCGCACTTGGATACCTCGACCAATGAGAGCAACCTGTTCTTGATTTGTTCTTTTCCTGAGGTATTAATAATGAAGAACATGCATACAGCGTAAAACCTATGAGGGAGTTCTAACCTTTCGTCGAGTTGTAATGTGTAGGAGAGAGAGCCTCCGCTTTCCCTA
>JACXGI010004147.1:0-55933 GCA_016801175.1 Esox masquinongy
TCTAATTTTCGGAGATACTGAATTTGGGATTTTCATTAGTTGTCAGTTTTAATCATCACAATTAAATGAAATAAACATTTGAAATATATCAGTCTGTGTGTAATGAATGAATATAATATCAAAGTTTCACTTTTTGAATGGAATTACTGAAATAAATCAACTTTTTGATGATATTCTAATTATATGACCAGCACCTGTAGTTTACTTTGATTTGCCACTTTATGTTCAAAGCATGTCAATTTAAAAGAAAATTGATGGAGTTCATTCAATAGATTTTTCAGTTCACTGCATGGTATACGTTAGTTGGCAAATGCCGGCTTTTCGCCGGTGTCAGATGTAGTTGTCTGGCAGATGAAAATATCAATGGCCATAAATGTCGAAGGCGAAGCAGACATCCCCAGGCCGGTTTGCAAAAAATACAAGTGATGGGTGCCACTGAGGCCAGCAAGACCACAGAAAAGCATAGTTATTTGAAATTGCCCAGTTATTTGAAACAGCATTCCTTACAAAACGTGTTTCAACGTTAAATATGCAATGGGACAACATATAGGCTATTTATTGGCCGTAGGCCTACATTTTAATGCGCTTTATCTAATTAGGAAATATGGTTGGAAACAGAGGCGTTGCTAGGATTACAATACATTTGGGGCTTAGCCCCCCCAGGTGAGACTTCTTTGCCACGCATTTGTCATGGAAGTCCTACGACGCTGGCTGAAGTGTTGAAATAAGTTTGTTGTGATGCCGTGTTTTCTAACCACCTTCTTACGGGTTTTTAATATTAGGCCAACATTAGATTGTGACATCTCTCTGGAACCCGAAATATTCCCAAACAACAGAAGATTAATTATTTTTCGGCACCAAATTCCTAGTCTCTATTACACTGTCCTCTGGGTTCATTTTCTTAATCGATCCTCTTCCTCTCGATAACAGCAAGCCCTACTCCGCACTATTCTTTGGCAGTATGCTCTACGCTGCATCTTCAATGTTTCTGACTATTAGAATGTGCTGTTCAGGGTGCCTGCACAGCTAATATCGCCCTGACCCACGCATGTTGTTTATTGGGTTGTGGCTATTACTTTCTCTTAATTACAGAGCCATCACGGAATTAGGATTATTTAAGAGTACTCACTTTAACTCACTTTTAATAAATTGGGATGAGTGAGAGGCGTGATCAGAACAATGTATTTGTATGGTTTGATTGACCGATTTAAGACATACAGCTGGACATTTGAATTGTAAACATTTATTGTCTTAAAATAGCAAAAGGTAGGGGAAGATGTGTTGTAAGAGCGCTTGTAGATATGTGCTGACTGACACCAATGGCGGACTCAGGCTGTCTGAGGGGCAGGGTTGAAAAAATTAAAAGGGCACCAACTACATGTGGTGGGGCACCAATGCGCAGAAATTTGTGATGCATTTCAATCAATCATCAATCAAATTTATTTATAAAGCCCTTTTTACATCAGCAGTTGTCGCAAAGTGCTTTTACAAAACACCAGGCCTTAAACCCCAAGGAGCAAACAACAGTAGTGTTGAATTTCAGTGGCTAGGAAAAACTCCCTAAGCAGGCCAAAATTTAGGAAGAAACCTAGAGAGGACCCAGGCTCAGAGGGGTGGCCAGTCCTCTTCTGGCTGTGCCGGGTGAACATATTAAGACTACAAATTGTAATGATTAATAAATTCATGTGGGCTCCAGAGTGCATGTGGGCTCCAGAATGGATGTGGACTCCAGAGGGTATTTAAACTTAGTCCAGGTCGGAAGCATGACCAGATGGACACAGACAGGGACAACACGGGGGAGGGGGGAGGTGTCAGCACAGTGGCAGCTGAAATCGTCAGGTATTTTCTTGATCTGTAACACAACCAGGAGGTTGTGTTTCACCATTTATGGTGAAACAGTTCCAAACCCTGGTTAAGATTAAAATTGAGAATGAGCTGTACAGTTGAAGATTTACAGTTGGAAGGTTGAAGTCATTGAAACTAATTTTTTGACCACTCCACAGATTTCATGTTAACAAACTATACTTTTGACAAGTCGGTTAGGACATCTACTTTGTGCATGACACAAGTAATTTTTGCAACAATTGTTAACAGACAGATTATTCCACCTATAACTCACTATATCACAATTCTAGTGGGTCAGAAATTTACAAACACTATATTGACTGGGCCGTAGGCTAATTGACATAATTTGAGTCAATTGGAGGTGTACCTTTGGATGTATTTCAAGGCCTACCTTCAAACTCAGTGCCTCTTTGCTTGACATCATGATAAAATCAAAAGAAATCAGAAAAGAAATTGTAGACCTCCACAAGTCTGGTTCATCCTTGGGAGCAATTTCCAAACACCTGAAGGTACCACGTTCATCTGTACAAACAATAGTACGCAAGTATAAACACCATGGGACCACACAGCCGTCATACTGCTCGGGAAGGAGACACGTTCTGTCACCTAGAGAAGAATGTACTTTGATGCGAAAAGTGCAAATCAATCTCAGAAGAACAGCAAAGGACCTTGTGAAGATGCTAGAGGAAACAGGAACAAAAGTATCTATATCCACAGTAAAACAAGTCCTATATCGACATAACCTGAAAGGCCGCTCAGCAAGGACGAAGCCACTGCTCCAAAACCGCCATAAAAAAGCCAGACTGCGGGTTGCAACTGCACACGGGGACAAAGATCATACTTTTTGGAGAAATGTCCCCTGGTCTGATGTAACAAAAATTTGTGATGTTTGGAGGAAGAAGGGGGAGGCTTGCAAGCCTAAGATCACCATCCCAACTGTGAAACACTGGGGTGGCAGCATCATGTTGTGGGGGTGCTTTGCTGCAGGAGGCACTGGTGCAGTTCACAAAATAGATGGCATCATGAGTAAGGAAAATTATGTGGATATTTTGAAGCAACATCTCAAGACATCTGTCTGAAAGATAAAGCTTGGTTGCAAATGGATCTTCCAAATGGACAATGACTCCAAGCATACTTCCAAAGTTGTGGCAAAATGGCTAAAGGAAAACAAAGTCAAGGTATTGGAGTGGCCATCAAAAAGCCCTGACCTCAATCCTATAGATCATTTTTGGGCAGAACTAAAAAAGCGTGTGTGAGCAAGGAGGCCTAAAAACCTGACTCGGTTAAACAAGTTCTGTCAGGAGGAAGAGGCAAAAAATGACCCAACTTGTTGAGGGAAGCTTGTAGAGGGCTACCCAAAACGTTTGACCCAAGTTAAACAATTTAACGGCAATGCTACCAAATACTAATTGAGTGTATGTAGACTTCTGACCCACTGGGAATGGGATGAAATCAAATATAAGCTGAAATAAATCATTCTCTCTACTATTATTCTGACATTTCACATTTTTAAAATAAAGTGGTAATCCTAAATGATAGGGACATTTTACTAGGATTAAATGGCAGGAATTGTGAACAACTGAGTTTAAATGTATTTGGCTAAGGTATTGTGAGGTCCGGGATGTGCCCTGTTTCCCTTCGTTGACTTGAATGTAGCCTGCCTGTGAAATGCGGGAAGTGACCTGTTTCCTTTGTTGCCTTGAATGTTGCCTACCCAATCCCCATTATTGTTTGCACCTGTGTCTCGTTCAACCCCTATATAAGTGCTGTGTTTGGTGCCAGTCTTTGTGAGGTATTGCTTGTGTATGCAACTCTACTGAGCCTTCTTCTCCTGAGCGTGCCATTATCCCTGCCCACTTATATCAGCCCGTCTCTGTATCCTGACCATTGCCTGCCTGTTGACCACCTCTTTTGGATTACCCTTTGTACCTCTGCCTCCTGCCTACTTGCTTTGACTGTTACCGACCAATCGCCTGCCCACCGACTACGCCACTGCCTGTTCCTTCGGCTCTCCTGTGTTTTCTCCCTAATAAAGGAGTCCCTGCGCTCTGCGCTTGGATCCATCCCTCCATCCCTCTGTTTCGTGTGAGTTCATTACAGGTATATATTAACTCCCGACTTCAACTGTATGTTGAGGAGCATAGTCAGGGTAGGGAGATAGTCAGGGTGGTGGAATCAGTGTAGATAAAAGTTAAAGATATTACTACACTTTCTGTTTGATTTGAGTTGGATCAAGTCCACCAGTTAGCATAGAAATGGCTAAGGAAGCTACATAGCAAGGCATCCTCTAGCATATTGTATAACATGGTATACAGCTTCAAAACCTGAACAAACCAGAACATGCAGTCTACACACATTAGTAATGCATCTTAACCCTCATCCTACCAACTGGGGTACCCGCAGACCCCTGATGTGTACTTTTTGTCATATCTCACAGGGGCTTTATTCCTTCATTCCAATTTTTCATTGCATTGTCAATCAATTTGTTCCTAATGACTTCATATCATTGTTTTCAGTTTCAGTTTTAATAAGTGCTTTTTAAAAATACAAATGTATAGGGGTCCTCTGGGACCCCTGTCAAAAGCACCCAATTCTGCCTATGCAGTTTTAATAAATGGAACTATTTATTAGGTTCATGTTTCCCATAGGTCATAATTTAAAGTATCACAAACTATCAGGGGGGGTAGGGGCACTCTGTCAGTCATGTTGAAGGAGACAAATATGCAGCAGACACAAATTTCCTACCATCAAGCAGGCGGTACAGGTCTCTTTGTTCCTGCACCAGCAGGCTCAGGAACAGTTTCTTTCCAGCTACTGTAACCCTGCTGAACTCTGTGACCCAACACTAACCATACCCATGCACCCACCGCTTAGTACTGTCTCTCAGGGACCTTGTTGCACTACTCTCTTTGTACTAATGGACTCTGACATTGCTTTGCAAAGTCTGATAAGGATTTTTTCAGTTGGTACATGTACTACATGTATGTCTCGGGAACCTCATTGCTGCTATCCCTGTATTTCAGTTGCACGTGCTACCTTTCACTTTCAATATGCCTTCATTGCACATTTAGAATTGCCATTTGTACTTGCATTTGCTTTCATTGCACATTTATACATCACACTTATAACATACATTGGTCTTACATGTTTCACTTGTACACTTTTTGCACTCTTCTATTTGCACTTCTGGTTAAATGCTAACTGCATTTTATTGTACTGTACTTGTACATGTTCACTGACAATAAAGTTGAATCTAATTTAAATTATTTTATATTGGGGTCAAAATGACCCCGGGTTGGTTTCACCTTATAAATTATAATACAAATAATGTTTACTTTAAATTACTGAAAACTAAATGATACCAGAATCAAAGGATGGTAAATAAGCTTTCAAATACTAATGTGGATTGTACTTGGTACAAAAGCTGCAATTTGTAATAAAGAAAAGTATATATTTCGTTTTACACTATATGCAAATTAACTGTAACTTTCCTGAAATAATAATAATCCGTTATCTTTTTTTTTAGATTTTTTTTCAGATTTGAACATTAATTACATACCTAATAATGTTTTAAGAAGAAATATGTTAATATTTTGCTATGATGTTTGTTTATTATGGTAATTTATTCTTGGGGTCCCCAGGGACCCCAGTTGGTAGTAATTGTATGTTAAATATGTTGGTAGGATGAGGGTTAAGTAATCTGCAATCTTTCCGTTGGGTTAAATGTAACACATATTGCTGTGTAACAAACCTCACACACAGTAGTGGGATTAGAAAGTTACAGCTCAGACTGCACTAAACCCACTGACATATGAATATTCTAAAGGGGGTGTGGCTGAGTGTGTGTGTGTGAGGATTGTACCAAAAATAAAGGGGTACTCCACCCAAGAGATGATTCTACCTAATTTCCACTCCCTTTTGGAACCAATGAACTCATCCAGACAGTTTCTACATGTTTTCTTCTTCTTATATTTTTAAATATATGTTTAACTTCTCCATGCTAACTTTTTAACTACTACAGTGGATTTAAAAAGTCTACACACCCCTGTTAAAATGCCAGGTTTTTGTGATGCAAAAGAACGAGACAAAGATAAATCATGTCAGAACTTTATTCACTTTCAATGTGACCTATAATGTGAACAATTGAATTGAAAAACAAACTGAAATCTTTGAGGGGGAAAAATGAAAAATAAAAACCTTACAATAACTTGGTTGCACAAGTGTGCACACCCTTAAACTAATACTTACTTGAAGCACCTTTTGATTTTATTACAGCACTCAGTCTTTTTGGGTAGGAGTCTATTACCATGGCACATCTTGACGTGGCAATATTTGCCCACGCAAAAGCTCTCCAAATCTGTCAGACTGCGAGGACATCTCCTGTGCACAGACCTCTTCAGATCACCCCACAGATGTTCAGTTGGATTCAGGTCTGGGCTCTGGCTGGGCCATTCCAAAACGTTAATCTTCTTCTGGTGAAGCCATGCTTTTGTGGATTTGGATGTGTGCTTTGGGTTGTTGTCATGCTGAAAGGTGAACTTCCTCTTCAACTTCAGCTTTCTAACGGATGCCGGAAGGTTTTGTGCCGAAATTGCCTGGTATTTGGAACTGTTCATAATTCCCTCCACCCTGACTAAGGCCCCGGTTCCAGCTGAAGAAAAACAGCCCCAAAGCATGATGCTGCCACCACAATGCTTCACTGTGGGTATGGTGTTCTTTGGGTGATGTGCAGTGTTGTTTTTGCACCAAACATACCTTTTGGAATTAAGTTCAACCTTGGTTTCATCAGACCATAACACATTTGCCCACGTGCTTTTGGGGAACTTGATGTTTGTTTTTGCAAATTTCAGCCGGGCTTGGATGTTTTTCTTTGTAAGAAAAGGCTTCCGTCTTGCCACCCTACCCCATAGCCCATTCATATGAAGAATATGGGAGATTGAGATTGAGATCCCTCTGATGCTTTGGAAGCTCTCTGCGGACCATGGATTTGCTCTGAGATGTGTCTGAGAAAATTTCAGGAAAATCCTACTAGAACAGCTGAACTTTATTTGTGATTAATCAGAGTCCCTTTAAATGATGGCAGGTGTGTAATGACTTCTATTTAACATTAATTTGATTGTGATAGGTTAATTCTGAACACAGCCACATCCCCAGTTATAAGAGGGTGTGCACACTTATGCAACCAGGTTATTGTATGGTTTTTATTTTTCATTTTTCCCCCTCGAAGATTTCAGTTTGTTTTTCAATTGAATTGTTCACATTGTAGGTCACATTGAAAGTGGAAAAAGTTCTGACATGATTTATCTTTGTCTCATTCTTTTATATCACAAAAACCTGTCATTTTAACAGGGGTGTGTAGACTTTTATATCCACTGTATACAGAAAAACAAGATAATGTAAATGAATAAAAAATAAATAAATACAGAAATGAATGATCAAAGAATTAAATAAATAGGTAATAAAAAAGTAAAGCAATGGCAGGAGGAAAGCCTTTTTTATGGTATTAATTCTTCCCAGCAATATCTGAAGAGTTCACTAAAATGGTTTATTTGCTTTGAGTTTGCCTATCAAAAAGGGGAGCATTTGATTTAAATGGCGAATAATATTGTTTCATAACTTCAATCTTAAATTGGTCTGGGGACATTTAATATGGGACATGTTCTGACCAAAAGGGGATCGTTACCTGTATGGGCATTTCTCTTCTTCCAATTGATTCTGTATCCAGATAAGGTGCTAAATAAACTGAGGGAAGTAATCTGTGTAGAGACATTTTCTGTGGCATTTCTTTAGAGATAGCAGAAAGGTCCATATTAGGTGACCCAGAAGAGTAAATTACTGTATGTTGAAGAAATGCCTGAGATTCTGTTGGCAATGAAGCCAGTCTGACCTGAATGTACTAAAGTAATAAGGTGTTTGGCAAAAGTCTTTGTTGTTTTAATCTGTAATGAGGAGAGAAATCGTCTGTGAAAGGCATCTACACGATGCCTTAGGAACATCGTCAAAGACTAGCCACCCAGGCTATGGTCTGTTCACACTTCTGCTGTCTGGTAGATGCTACCCGAGTATCGTGGCACGCACTTCCAGACTCACAAACAGTTTTTTTCCTCAGGCCAAAAGGCTTCTCAACCAGCAACACTGATCTATGATCATATTGATCACATGAACATTTCAAATGCTCTGATATCTTTCTATGTACATTCAATGTACATTAGAATATTTTAATGTGTCATTCATAGACATAGTCCACTTATCTTATATTTATAATATTCAATACTACCCATATTATTCATATTCTTCATTCTACACTATTTAAAATTGCTGCTAGTTTACATTGTTTTGTATATTTTGCTATATTTTTGCTTTATATATTTCTTAATTCTTGCTGCGTAGATGTCGTGTGACATGTCACAAGAATTTAATTGTTCAAATGGATGCTATTTGACTTTGGCCTATATGACCCAATCTTTACCAGATCCCTCCCTTTTTATTTCTATTTATTTTGCAAATTGGACAGATGAAGGGACGTTACAAGGTTACAAGATACATTGCAACACACCCATTGGAAGTAGACAGTACACTGCATTCAGAGGTATGTAATGTAGAATAAATTGCTTCACTTAATTAAACATCCCAAATAAGGAAGTGTTGCATTCCGCCACAGGTCACCTGCAGCCAGCAAACTGCTCAGGCTATGTCTAGTGTGTCCTCAGTCCAAATCTCTTTCTATATTGTAGTGTAATAACATCCCATATTTAAATTATCAAGTCAAGTCAAGTTTTAATAGTCATGTGCATAATGTATACAATCCAAACTACACAAAATTCTTACTTGCAAGTACCTACTAGACAATGCAAAGAAAATGTGTACAATTGTAACAATAGCAACAACATGATGTACTGTAATACTGGGTAACCTAAAATGGAACACCATACAATCTTGTTGGCTGAGAACTGAACAAGAGGCAGGGCAACACATTTTCGTTCCTTTTAATAACATTTAATCTGCTTACATTTAACATCTAAAGTTGACCAACCCCAGACCAAAGCAGAAGAAAACCAAAGTATCAGATGAAACCAACCAATATTCTCAGGGTGAGACTCACATCCAGTTGTGACACTTTGAGGTGTAGGCTGGATGAAACAGAAAAGCCTGAATTCCTAAGGCTGATAAAACATAAAACGTTGAATTCAGTAGTTAAGGGTTCACCCAGAACAAATACACTTACCACAGAGATCATATATACATTTAGATGGCATCAAAGTCCATGTCAGCAAACCAGATGGAAATCTTTTAACACTAATTTCAATAGTCAGTTCTGGTCAATGTCAAAATGAAAGACAGATAAATCTTGCCCTGTTCAGCAGAGAATTGCTAGCCAGGCCCAAATGTATTTTTAGTTTGTGGTTTCCCATTGTAAAGAATCTCATGTTTGGGGCTGGGCCCCAAAAGTCTTTCAGGGATGTGGTTTCTTAGTGTCAAGATTCTCATGTTGGAGCCTAGGCCTACAGCATCAGTGTGAAAGAACTGCCAAATATCCTTTACAAATGGTTTCCCACATATGGTGTACGTTGAGGTCTATGCTGGGTCCATGTATGTGTCTGGTAGCCACTAAACATACACAATTATCATGAACCAAGCTGTGCCTAAGCATTAAACGCCCGTTTCAAGGAACTGACCTGTGTCTGTGTTGTCGTGAAAGAAGCTATATATATATATATATGATGCATCTAGATCATGATCATCCAGTTCTTAGTCATGCCATGAGAACTGTATTTGTGAATGATCATAGTACAAATTCGTCAAATCATACAGTGCATGGCATGAAACAAGTGAAAGTACAAAATGTCGCATTGCTAATATGAAGCAAAGGACGTTCTACTAGTACAAAAATACCTCATTGGCTGCGTGTCATGAAAAGAGGTTAAATCATTGAAAATCTCTGACTGTCTGCATTCATTCACCCATTTTTTGTACAGTTCCTCCACAACTTCCGTAGTAGTGGTACCAGAGACAAAGAACACAGGTTCCATCCAACAGAAATTTGACAATATACAGTAAACAATAAACTTCAGATTTGTTTACCTTTTACCTAATACAAATAATTTATTTATTTAAAACATGAATCATGAAATCGATTATGCATCATTGGACTTATGAGTATTAATGCAACAGTGCCTACTCTATACAACAGCACTTACAATATATCTTTACTTTTTCACTTTTAAAAGAAACAATCAGCCTATAAATTTAAATGTTCAGCCTGGCCTAGACTGAACATTTAAACTTACTGGCTGATTGTTTCATTTAAAAGTGAAAAAAATTAACTTTTTATTATAATTCAAAGTCTTTGAGGCCAGGGAAGTTTTGTGGCAAATGTATCTTATAATCAGAAACCAACTTGAGTTTCCTATGCTGTCACTAGGTCTGGGCTTCAACCCCAGGTCATTTTGGTTTAGCGCTTGGTCTTTTTGGTCAAGCCCCAGGCCTTTTTGGTCTAGTGCCAGGTCTTTTTAGTCTAATGTGAGGTCTTTTGATTTAGTTGTATTTGTCTTTTTTGTCTAGGTTAACTCTACCTTTTGCTTTACAGCCCGAGAGCTTGAGATGCCTAAACAAATGAATCCAGCTCTGTGTCTGACTCAGTCAACCAACGGACAGTGGCTATACAAGAGGGCAAGTGGAGATTATGCTACCAGTGATTTTCTGGGATGCCAGACAAACAGTAACTTTAAAACTGTTCCAGAAATGTTGCTGTGTCAACAGCCATAACAAAAACACACAAAAATCAAATGAAAAATTAGGGCATAACTGGTAAATACAAAGTCTTCCAAAATTATGGGACCCTTTGGTAAAAATGAGCAAAAAAGGCTATGAAAAGATTATTGTTCATAAGCACAATATAAGCCTCTACTCTTATCAAAAGAATACATCCATAGAATTTGGTTCCAAACTAAGTTCCAAAGACGCTTAGAAAACTCCAGGCACTGATGTCCAAATAGCTTGGAGGTTACGTCTAATTGTAATTTTGGAGACTTGGTAACCCAAAGTTTCAACAAACATTTGCATTTCTCCAACTGTGATCCATGGAAAATTCTCTCCAACCATCCTCCTTACTATGACTGACTGCTCTTCCAGGCAGGTCCATTACAGCTTCAGTTGATTTCAACTTCTAAATCATTGTCCTAATAGTGGATATTGATATTTTCAGTTGTGTAACCATTTGTCCATGAACATTTCCTTATTTAAGAAGTTCAACCACATTGTTGATAAATTACTATGGGTGTTTGGCAAGTGGGACCACATCAGAGTTCCCAATGACACAGATGTCACTGTCATTTGTAGACAGCTCTGGAAAAAATTAAGGGACCCCTGCACCTTTTTCTTTCCTTTCCAAAAAAGTTGAAAAGGAAGGTTTATTTACAGCATATATAAATATATATATTATAATGAGGAGAGACACAGGGAACGACACAGGGGATGTGTTCAGGGCCCTGGTTGCTGTTTTATTAACAGAAATCAAATGGTGAGGAGAGGTGGTGCGGGAGAAATCATCCTGGTGGCGTTTAGGGAGGAACAGTGTCGTGTGGTCGTATCTTTGATGGCTGCTCCATCCTTCTCCATGGGGAGCCTCTGTGATGCTGGGGCCAAGCCACGGTGATGGCAGCAGGGCATGGAGCTGCCCTCATTCTGCATCATGTTGCTCTGCCTCTCCAGCTTCTTCATTTTCTGTAAGTGCATAACCTCCTTACCTTATTCCGGCTCCTATCCTTCCCCTTAGCAGTGACTGGAGATCATCTTTGTACCTCACCTATGTTGTTATTTTTGTATTGAAGACAATGATCAGCCGTGACAGAGACCATGGTCTGTTTGACACCCTGTATCAGGTAAAATAAACAAAAAATAGATGTAATGCAGTTAGGTCCTAGAAATGCCTTGCACTGTGGCATGCAGGCCCATGGAGTGGCTAACATAAATAGTTCCTTAGAAATATTACATTGTATTGTTTTACATTCACTAAACATCCCCAGGTCCCTTGGGCAAAGTCTATTTAATGAGATGTTGTTGTTGGTGAAAAAAAACAAATAAAGAACTTTTATCTGGTCACAGAAAAACTGTAACGTTGTGGTAAGGGAAATGCAACTAAACACATGCTGCCAGTGCTGTTTGATGACTTTTGAGTTTGAGGTTTTCACTATCTGTACTCCTTTTAGAGAACTCATATGTAGGTTAAGCATGTTTTGTTTTTGTTTTTTTTTCTGCTCACAGAACTGAAGTGAACACATTTTTCACGTGTCATTTAGTATAGGTTACCCATCAATCTGTAACGGATATCATGTATCAATCACATGAGACCGATATTTCAAAAGTTATTGGATTTTAGATGTTTTTTTTAGATTAGATTTAACCTTATTGTCATTGAACAGTACAAGTTCAGTACAACGAAAAGCAGTTACCATCTAACCAGAAGTGCAAATAGAAGAGGGCAGGAAATTTACAAGTATAAGTATTGTGTGTGTTACAAGTGGATTACAAGCAAAATCATTGACTTGTTTGCGGACTCCATATCTTTTCATTGCATTTCTGTGTATTAAGTCGTTTCTGATAGGCAGAAGCCAGGTAGATGTGTTTAGAAAAACTTCCCCTAATACCAATGATTACAAATCATCTTTGGTTTTCTCAAACAGGTTTCACAAGTGTTTTCATTGTGAGCAATCAAGTTAACACTGGGTGCCAACGGTGCCAGCGGGTCACAGATAAGGCCATGAGAAAATGAAAGGATGTTTGTTCTCATCACTGCCTGCACAACGGAAACTGACTGATGTCTCTAACCCTGTCAGCTAAAGCAATAACTGGCACTGAGATTAAAGGATCATGGGTCATGCCTCTCTTTTCTTGGTACATGATTGATACAGAAGATAAAGTCCCAACAGTTAGGCCATAGCTGAGCATATCTTTGTGAGGCCCTCAGCTTACAGAAAAGTTAACGAGTCTCCATATGTTGAGAGTTTTCGGAACAATATGTTAAGTGCATTCTTTGACCACTTTATACTACACTACTTAGAAGACACGTACTATGTCTAACAGAGATACTTGTGTCATGTGAAGAGAGGCAGTGTGGAAGGGCTGCGTTCAGTACATAAAAACATACTGGAACACTCAATTTAATAGAACGTTCAATTAGATGGAAACAGTGCTGAACAAAATAACCAATTGCAAAAAGGGTAGGGCTTGGGTTGTCGGTGAGGGGAACACAATCAAATCGCTGCCCTTTACATACCTCACTTATTGCTTCAATCCACACCTCGTCACACCCACCAATTGGAAGCAAAAGACCTAGAAGTCTGTACCTACAAGAACGTTTTAGGAAAAGGTGTAAGAACGCACCTCATGTCCCTCCAATAGTTATCTTACTGGAGTTGCTACATTTGGCAATGAACATTTGACCTATAAATCTGTGGTATTTATCCACTGACTCTTGAAGACTGCAACATATTAATGTCTATTGAAATCATTGCCTTGTTTAACCGTTGAACCCAACCAAATGTTGTTTCAACTTCTGATTTCTACTTAAAAAGGGATATATTACCAAAACACACAATTTTTAATTGCCAATTGTGATTTGATCTCACTTGTCTCCCTTCCGGGGTCTGTATATCTAATTGTGTACAGCATGGCATTTGCAGCACCTGAGTTGTGGGTTAAATTCCCACAAAGAGCCATTACTAAAAATGTATTCAGTTACAGTAAGTTGCTAAATGACGTAAATGTAAATGTTAGTTTTTTGTTCATTAGTCTGCAGCCACAAAATGTACATTGCAGTAGTCAAGTTTTCAAGACAGAGCATTTCAGTTCAGATATTAATTTACATGGTGATGCAAAACCCCTAATACCAATGATTACAAATCATCTTTGGTTTTCTCAAACAGGTTTCACAATAGTCAGGTAATGGTCACATGACATGCATTAGATACACAAGGCAAACTACACAACAATATAAAAACTTTCAGGATCCTCCTTATTTCAGGATCGTTGCTCTACAAACACAACAAAGAATAGAGATGGCAAGGGATAAATAAAATAAAACAATGTTAATAATAATAGCAGCAGGAAACACTAGCAGCACTAGTAATCATAGTATTTACATGAATACTTAAGTGAGCATGTGTGCATGTTTGTCTGTTTATAAGTTAAGTGCATGAGTGAATGAGTGCCCAGTTAAGCAGTCGTGTAGGTCAATAGGTCAATTGTTTTGCTGTCTGATGGCTTGCAAATAAAAACTGTCTCCATATGTTTCTAAACATCACCTTTTCTGCACTCATACAGACGGACCAATTCCTATACAGCGCCTTAAAAAAGTATTCACACCCCGGACCAATTCTATAATTTTACTGAATTTATAAAGGTGCATTGAAATTTCACTCTTAAATTGAATTATTGTAAGGTGAAATTTGGTTTTATATTGAAAAATATTTGAATGAAAAAAATGGAAATGTGCCCCTCGCATGTGTTGTTTGCAAGTATACCAACCCATCACATTAATTAGAGCCACCTTTTGCATGAAGAGTCTTTTGATAAATATGTACCAACTTTGCACACAGTGTCAGACTGACTGTGGTTAGGCACTGTGATTTCTATAGCAATTGGTGTTTTCACAAGCAAGTTAAACAGGTAGACATTATAAAATTGAGAGGGGAGAAAAATTTGGTAAAAAGAAAATAATAATAAAATAATTTGTGAAAAATAGTAAAAGATAGTTTTGATGTAAAATATCCCTTTTGTGCTAGTAGGCAGTAACACTATATAAAATATGATCTAAAATAAAAAATAAATAATAGATTTACAGCATGCTTGTACAATAGCTGTATTAACACAGGAAGAAAGAATGTGGCATTGACCTGACCACAGAACTAGTATAAACATTGCAAATTGGATGTTTTAACTAGACTTAACTAGACAACAGATTTAACTAGACATTATTTCACTGATGTAAATCCACCACTTGTGATAGAGGCATGGAGACATTGTTCTTATTTTTGGCTATGTATTAAGAATGACCTTGCTTAATGAATTTTAAATAACTTAGTTTTCGTGAATTGAAAAATTACAGGAATTAAACTTTAGTTTATTGTCCATTCGAAAAAAAAATGGGCAAATATTTTTTTTTTTTATTACATATTACCCAAAGACATATGTATCAATATAAAATGCATCTGTTTTCAAAGTATTCTAGTATCTAGTTAGAATGCAAGTATCCTGTAGTTCTAGCAAAAAAAACCACATTTGCAAGTACCCTCCTTAACCCGAACATTATTTAAATATTTTTTTACTTGCTTCCCAATATTTTGCGAAAAGAGATACTCAAATAGCAGTATGCTGGAATCCAAGAAATGCTGCGTGGTATACTGTCCTTGTATGAGAGTAGAGAAACCTTAAACGTCTTGACTATGATGAATTTCATATTTCCCAATTTGTTTTAGCTTGGTCAATGTCAGACTTTCGAATTGTGCAATTTTCATGCAAAACACCAGTTATGCATACATCTATGGATTTGTGCTCGCAAGTCAAGTTCTCTGATTCTACAAATGACAAAATACAATGGACTGTGGTTCAGACCTGTGAAATGAAAAATACTCAAAAATAGTTTGTACTGTATATGTAATTCATATACATATAGTCTATAGAAATACTGTATATTGCATATCTCTGATTTTAAAAAACTGCTATTTTTCACCATAAGTGCCACAATGTTTTCACACATCAAAAAAGGAACCTTTCAGCAGAAGTAAAGTTTTGGTTCCCACACACTGCCATCGTACTCAAGGTTCTCATGCCCTTTTGAAACGGCATGAATCATAATGCAAAGGTAAATGCGAAAACGTGGGCAAGAATGAACATTTGAACTTTCAAGTCCTACAATCAGCCAACAAATGCTCATGGTCAAACCTCTTCTCATCTCAGTGACTTACCATTTAGTTTAATTTATACAGACTATCTGTTTTTACAGTTGATGGAATCTTGTTGCCACTGATCAGCAACACTTCACCGTCTTCAGGGATAGTCCAAACATTTTCATTAAGTAGAGAAAAACATTGTTGAGCTTCTGGCAGTGTTTTCATTGGTAAGTTTGTTTTGTAGAGTTACTATAGTCACTAAAGAAAGAATTGAGAAGTTTTGTGTTCTCATTATTAATAAATTCCTTAAACATTATATGCCTAGAAAAGCTACGAATAATTAAGTTATGATCACATACTTTTATTATGTTTCGCTCCAATATGCCTAAACTATAACTAAAAGCTTTTATTTGTATTCCTTTGTTATAAAATGTACACATGCTTTGTATAACTAATCACCCTAAAATGTAACATTACACTTGTTGTTATTATCCTCATTTGGCAGGATTTCAGTAAAATTACCATTATTTAAATGTAAAAAGACATGATAAACTATGATTTGGTTTGGAAAAAAGTATTTGGAATTCACTGGTAATCATATTTAAACATATTTTCAAAATGTATTCTTTAATTTATAATGCTCAAAATATCTTCACACGATATTAAAATGTGCAACCATTTTTAATATTATTGTCACAGATTTAATGGAGCTAAAAAAAATATAACAAAATATTTTTTTTTTAAAATAACAAAAGAAGGTTTCAGTTAACAAATTGAAATGTAAGAATGTGAATAATCATAACAACATGCTACTCATGCTAAGTATTTTGACATAAACAGATCGTACCATGAATGAAAAGACACAAAGTCATTATACAAAATGATTTACCTCAGCCCTGATGATTTAGAAATTCAACAGGTCTATAAAATGTTCTTAAACTTGCTATTAGTCTGTCCTGTCAATTGACTGGAGACGGGTTCTGGAGAATGTTGTACCGCTACTCTCTGAGCCATTGTAGGAGAAGTCAGTTGATGAAGCATTGCTCTGGTTCGGCCCACCCTTTCCAACAAATTTCAGGAATAGGTTCTTGGCCCGCCTTCTGAAGTGGTGGTCCAGGAACAGATAGATGACTGGGTTCACACAGCTGTTGAGGAATGCCAAGCAGCAGGAGAGGGTGAGGCCATGACTCAGATTAGTCAACGTCTCAGTGCTCAGATTGGCGCCAGACAGTTTAAAACCAATGAGTATGGCCTTGAAGATGTTGAAGGGAAGCCAAGACACCATGAAGGCCACGATGATAGCAAAGACCATCTTGAGAGAGTGGCGACGTCTGGCTTTCACACGGGGGTTACTGACGGAGTGGATGTTGCTGGTGGAGTGGCCCGCAAGGCGGCTCAGGATGGAACAGTAACAGAAGAGGATAATGACCACCGGCAGGGTGAAGGTCAAGAAGCTTGTGCTCAGGCTGAAGCCCAGGAAGAAGGATGACTCTTCATCATCCTGACAGAAGGGTTTGTCTTGGTGAATTTGCACTTTACGGTACACCAGGGAGATAGTGCCCAAACTTAGAGACACCAGCCAGATGACAGCACAGCTGTGGCGCACACACTGACTACTGCGGAGGAAGCGAGAGTCCATGAGGCGCACCACTGCCAAGTAGCGGTCCACGCTCATGCAGGTCAGGAAAAAGATGTTGGAGTAGCGGTTCACGGCGATGATGTAGCTGCTCAGCTTGCAGAGGAGGTTCCCGAACGGCCAGTGCCCATCTTGACTAGACGAAATTGCCCACAGGGGCAGGGTGAAGACAAACACCAGGTCCGCCAGCGCCAGGTTGAACACAAACGTGTCCACCAGGCGCCCACCCCGCTTGCCACCGCTGCCAATGACGGTGATCACAAAGAGGTTACCCAGAAAGCCAGCGAAAAACATTAGGAAATAAAACAATGGCAGATAGATGTGAGAATAGGTGATACTGGAGATAGGGTCCTCAAAATCACCTAGACTATAGTTGAAATTCAACAGCGTGTCAGTGGTGTTGTCATAATTGTAGTAGTACTCGTTGTGATACGCCATTCTGTGATCAGAGAGAAGTGTCTCTTAGCTGCTTGCTCTCTGTGTGTCTGGCTGGCAAGCATAAACACTTTTAGACATACTATCCTGCGTCACGTGCTTGATAAAAACAGGAACCCTGCCAAGTCTTATGTTATTTTTACAACAATTATTAAGACTTCTACTTCTGTATCTGCCATATTCTTGCAAATCATTATTACATAAATAGCCAAATATCTAATTACCATTTGAAGAACATCATTTATCTGGTTATCAGTTTTTTCAATATTAAACTCTTTCTTATATACAGGCAAACCCAAGCCCGTACTTATACGCATATTCTGTGGAAACACTTGCTTTGTACTTGAGTACAATTATGCAATTAAAAAATATTATTTATATAGTGATAAGTATACTTCAGAGTGTTAAAATGGTCCCGCTTATTTCAGAGTAAAATAATCTTGTAATACATTAACGGAAATACCATTTTAGCACACTGAAAAGAGTGTACTAAAATGCTATTTTCAGTTATGTGTTATACGTATACAGAAGTACAAAATAAGTGTGTCCAATTTTAACACACTGAAGTATTTTAACACATTGATGTATTCTTATTACAATTTAAATACTATTAGTACACCAAATACTATTAAAATCTTATTTTAATACTATTTATTGTAGTAAAGATCAAAACAAATGCTTTCAAAATAGTACACTTTAAGTATGCTGCTTTTTTGGCTTGGGAAAATAAAACAATAGAGACATAAAAACATACAGTTATAGTACCGACTTCACCAACTTATAGTAGCTGATCAAACATAAAAACTGAAAACATGAGACAGGGACAGGATGTGGTTATGGTATTCAAGGGATGCAGGCTACTCAGTCTATTTCTGTTTGCAAGGTGTAAAAACAACAAATATGTAAACTTTGTTTGCATTTTAAGAAAATAATTACATTAACAAAATAAAAAATGGACATAGGCTAGAGCCTATATAACCATGCACATGAATAAATCAGACATCAGATGAGTCATATTATACAAACTTACTGTAATATGGTCTTGATTTTAACCCAACTGCCCTTGACTCATTGTCAACAATATGAACTGTTAAAAATTATAATGAAATTATTACTATGTAAAAAGAAATGAAAAGACTATTAACAGAAATGCCTGAACAATTTAGGCAGTTAGACTGCATGAATTGTTTTTTGTTTTAATGAATAGTAACAGTTTGCCAAGATAGGACATACTAGATACCAAGTGGCATGGCTTGTCTGGTGCAGCTTGGGCAATGGCCAGGAACATTTGCCGCTGCAACGCTTGGCAAATGTAGGCTGGGAGCAAAAAATACATCTCTTTTATGGTTCAGGGTAAAGACCTGGAACCAGTGCACCCAGGTGTTCAAGTCCCTACTGGCTGTCCTCCCTGAATGCTCACTCTGGGAGTTCCTGCAAGTGGCTTGCTTCTTACAAGCGGAGCCTGCTATCAGTCCTGGACATCTGAGGATTTTGTTGTCTAGGTTCCTCTGTGCTTTCGTGCGCTGTGTTCCGAAAATAAGGCCAATAAAACCACCTTCTCCAGGCTGTCATGGTTGTTGAGGGTGGTGGATATGAAAAAATACATTTGTGTAAAGCAACAGATTTTCTTTAGTCCACAAAGTGGTGCTATGCCCCCCTCAGATGGCAGGGAAGACTGGCATACTCAGTGTTGCCCTGGGAACAGCAGTTGCCCTTCAGATGGCATGGCATTGTTTTTTTGATTCAGCCCTGGATAATGAGAACGGTGATGTTGGGATACAGGCAGCAGTTTGCTGTGTTTCTGGTGCCTGACCAAAAACATGTATTTGATCAGGGATCAGAGTTGGTCTGGTATATAAAGCACCTTGCAAAACTTTCTTACATCTTTTAAAATTCTGCACGCTCTTGAAATGTATGGAAGCCTACAGAGGTGTCCCTTTCACTGCATACAATAAATTGGTATTGAATTAACACCACTGAGAATTAAATTAACATAACTTGTATAAAGAACTCCAATATTTATCTTTATAACCAGAGTTCAAGAATTAATACACCTATCACTATTGGTGTAGATTTGTGGGGGGCAGCGAGGGGGTCATGAATATTGCAGACAGGTCAATTTGAGCCCCCCGGAAAAGAGGGCACATTCAGTGGAACATTCCGGGGTTCACTGACCCTGACTCCCCATAATGCTATGTAAATCTATGCCCTTGCCCATCAAATCATATACTGTATTCCTGCATTCTCTATTGTAGATAGATAGAAATAGATTTTTGTATTTGTTTCTCTGAAAATCATATTTTCCATGCACATTTATTAATGAAATAGTCTTATGCTAGTTAATTATCTCAGTGTGTAATTTGGACTTATTGCACTTGTGATTGAAATAGTTACTGAAATTGCAAATCACTTTGCAAACCAGCATCATTTTATTTACAGGCCTGATGTGGCCAGTGAACAATGTGTTTTAGGCTGCTGTATCATGGTAACACAGACTCCAGCACACCTTTTCCTGAAAAATGGTTGCCCACCCCTGCCTATGGCATCACTCTAGAGAACCTTGTTTGGTTAAAAATTGCACCTTTAATTTTAAGAGTGCAGTTGAATGTTGGTTATGTAAGAGGTGGTTGGTGTTCCAGTAAAAACAGGAGGGAAAAAAGAGTTTCTTCCAGTCACTGCTGCATTTGCATTTTCTTCCCATCAACTTTGAAACACTTAAAACTACAACACATACTAATAGAAGAGGGACATTTTTATATTTTATTGCATTTCGTCTATAGAGTGTAAACTGGGCAAAAAATATTTTGATTTAACCAAATTTTAGAGTGTGAATGTTTAATGCATTTCAGTTTCTACAAACCATCTTACAAAAACCAATGACAAAGTGCCTCCCAACCTAAAATACAACTAATGCGCTGTTTAGCAATCAGTGGACAACGCTGATTACGTTACGGAAATGGAGAGAGAGAAAAAGAGAGAAAAAGTGTGTTTCCAGCAGTACCAGATGTTCAGAACTCCTCCTTCTCTGAGCGTTTACTAAAACATTCCAGTCAAGTTAGGTACCCCGTAGGCTGGCTCCTCCTCACACAGAGACACACAAGGAAAGTGCGACCTGTCCTTCCACAACATGAGGGCTTTTTTCATCCTTGTCACCTTAATATGCCTGGCTGAATCCCAGCACCAAGCCCTGATGGACTACCTGGAACGACGTCTGTTAGCTATCGAGGTAAGACTGTCCTTCCACCACCAGTTGGACCCTGGACTCCAGAATACTTCTGAAAACAAACCCTCTGGAGACCTGGGGAACCTTCAATGGAATGCAGATGTGGGATACTGAGGAAGGAAAAGATTTCACAACTGCTGCAAGATTTAACTATGTTTCTAGATACCTAGCTTTTGCATTTATTCGTATCGTGTCAAATAAAAGCAAAGGGCAATAGACGCATGCACGCAGTAACTTTCTCTAGTGATTTTGTTTAGTTTTGTGTGTTTTACCTGGAGCTATTGGAGAGGTCTTCTCCACAAAAGACGCAGCAGCTGGCTCAAAGCTTTACCACCACTGCTACGTGTACCCATTCTCTCTCTCTCGCTATCTCTCATTCAGAGTCATGTGGAGAGTAGCAGCTTCTCTCTCCATGTGTTCTGATCGCGTAAACAATACTTATCAAACAAGTCATTTCTTGAGAAATTATAGCTCTCGGTTCATTTTAAGCCAGAGAGTCATTCTGAGAAAAAGCATAAAATCCACGCCAATTCAGATGTTCGGCACTTTCTGAAATCTTAATTTTGTTTTAGTGAGACACCTTGATCAGTCCCATAGCTGCCCACTTGAAGAAAATGTATCAAGGGATAAATCAGTTTACAGTGGAAAAATATTGCTGTGTAACTTCAAACACAATGCCTTATATCCGCTGGCTGTCCCGGTCTATGTTGATGGTACAGTATCTCTATTTCATAGTTCCTAGCCACACTGCTGGCTCTTGAAAAGTACTCTAATCCTGACCTTAATGCACACTCCATCCCTCCTGGCAGAGATCACCCCTGAGGGCTGATCTTATGTCAACATAAATAAATGCTGTGTAATGCATCCTGCACCTTGCAATATCTGGAGGGGACTTGAGTGCAATCTAATGAAGCAAAGCTGATCCTAAACCTGCCCTTTATGTCTCTTTTCTCCTTTAATACGGTGGCCAAAGTTTCTAAGTACCAAATGAACAGTTGAGACTTAACCATGTGGTCAACATTGGAGACTGAAGACATGCCATCAGTTCATTACAAGCCATACCTCTCTAGCCTACTTGCTCAGAGCATGGTGCTTGTAACGCTAGGATCGTGGATTTGATTCCCACGGAGGGCCAGTATGAAAATGTATGCACTTACTGCTGAAAGTCTCTCTGCAAAATAACAGGATATAGTTGATTTGTTAGAAGCCATATCACTGGTGATAGCTGTGGCCCCAGACTACAGGGTAATATATAAACCTGTGAAATACGGAAGGAATCCAATCTTTTTCTTAAAAAAAAACAGTCAGTAGGAATGTGTAATCCAGATTATCCAACAGGCGAGGGCACAACAACTCAACAATACATTTGGCTCAGGTATTCAAACCTGTTATCTTTTGGTTATTGACCAGTACACTAAACACTAGACTTCTTCCCTACGTGCTTCTGGGATTTGTTTCTACACTACCTGTTCTCAGTCTGCTCCTCCCTCTTATCTCTACCACTAGGACCGTATCTCAGTATGGCACGAGCAGACAAACCGCTATGCCACAGAGCTGCGGGAGTTCAAGCAACAGATTGTGGCACAGATAGAGACTCTGGAAAAGGACAAGGAGACCTTGAAGACAGATCTGGACAGCATGGGCACGCGTGTGGACCGAGTAGAGCGTGAGATGGACTACCTGGAGACGCAGAACGGGGCGCAGCCCTGCGTGGACGTGGATGACAAGCTGGTGGAGCAACAGGTGACTGTGGTGAAAGAGAAAAACAAAGCCAAGTACGCCAAGGCCACAGGTAAGATGTGTCAGAGATAATGGCAGATATGACAATATATAAAGACACATGTAGCACACATTGTGGTTCTTTACAGAAGATCACAGTTAAGGTCTACTGGAGGGATCATAGTAAGGTTGTTTGAGAAGATCACAGTAAAAGTCTACTGGAGGGATCATAGTAAGGTTGTTTGAAATGATCACAGTTAAGGTCTACTGGAGGGATCATAGTAAGGTCGTTTGAGAAGATCACAGTAAAAGTCTATTGGAGGTATCATAGTAAGGTTGTTTGAAATGATCACAGTTAAGACCTACTGGAGGGATCATAGTAGGGTCGTTTGAGATGATCACTGTAAAGGTCTACTGAAGGGATCATAGTAAAGGTGTTTGAGAAGATCACAGTAAAAGTCTACTGGAGGGATCATAGTAAGGTCGTTTGAGAAGATCACAGTTAAGGTCTACTGGAGGGATCACAGTAAGGTTCTACTAGGGGATCATGGTAAAGGTCTACTGAGAGAATATAGTAAAAATCTACTAGGAAGATCACAGTAAAGGTTTACTGGGGAATCAAAATAAAATGTAGTGGAAGGATCATAGTAAAAGTTTACTGAGAGGACAAACTCAGCATTATAGGTAATACCAGGCACTCGTTTCCTCATGTTTCCTCACATGATGAACAGAGATTGGCCGCAGGAATAAGTTAAGGAAATGTATATACAAAGCCAAGTGTCTTAGCCACCGTTACTAAGAAAACCAAGCTAGCTGGATATAATTATTCTCAAAGGCCATTATTATGAGAGCATGCTAATCAAGTATAATTTTGACTTGAGGGTCACACAATGATTTCAGAATTCAGTGGAGGGCCGCTACAATTTTATCTCAAACTGGTTTCCTGGGCAAAAGCAGGCAATTAGGTCCAAAATAATTATTTTTTAATCCCCCCATCGTTGATAGTTTATAAGTATACTGACTATATTAATGTACCACTATTACAGTATTATCTTCCATTAGTTGCACTAGAGCTAGCTTCTAATTAATTGATGTATTTTTATTTCCATGGAATTAAATCAGGTGGGAACTGATGCTTATTTGGTGTGCATGTTCTTGTCACATAATTAGGTTCAACATTTGAACTGAGATTCAGTTTAGACCACGTGAACGACTAGAATTAACATTCCAAGTAAAAACTTTACAAAAATATCCCGTGAACCTTTGACCCTCAACATCATTTTTGGTTTACCTTTGTTAATACACATTTTGTAGGTTGTATTAAAAGGTTTACCAAGCCTCGTCCCCTGACGTTTCATGTTTTTGTTTTAACTGTAAACTGACACAGTTTATTGCCATTTTAGTATTAAAACGCTGTTTATTACATTGGTATTACAGGTATCACACAAAAGACTAACAATGTGTATACTGGAATTTCACTGAACCTTTTTGATGTTAACTACCATGTACAATACTGTACATGGTTTTGCTAAGTTTAATTTAAAGTAGGACCAGGAAGAGTCATGAATCTCTCCTCTCCTAGACTGCCGGGACATGATCTCGAGCATCAAAGCCATGAAGATCTTAAAGCGAGTTGGTGGCCCAAAGGGCATGTGGACCAAAGATGCAGGTAGTGGCTCAGGCAAGGTCTATGTCTTCAATGGTACAGACGAGGACACCATCTATGAGTTTGGCTCCATCCGGGACTTCACCACCTCCCAGGGCACTTCAATGGCGAAGACCGTGAAGCTGCCGTCCCCATGGCGAGGCAGCGGTCACACCATCTACAACAACCATGCCTACTACTTGAAACAGGGTAAGGAGCTGCGGCTGATCAAGTACGACCTGAGGAACGGCTCTGTGGTGGATAGTGCTGTGTTCCCTATCCGCGACCATGTCCCAGTGTACAGTCTGACCCCAGAGACTGTCATTGACCTGGCCACAGACGAGGAGGGCCTTTGGGCCATCTACGCCACCAAGGAGACTGAGAAGCAAATCTCTCTGGCAAAAATGGACGCCAACACACTGGACATCGAGCAGATGTGGGACACGCCATGCCCAAGGGAAAACGCTGAAGCTGCATTCATTATCTGTGGCACAGTGTATGTGGTCTACAACACTGCGATGCCCAGCCGCTCTCGTGTCCAGTGCGTCTTTGATGTCAGCGATATGGTGACCAATGATGATGCACCATTAGTGTACTTCCCCAAGCGCTACAGCTCTCACTCCAGTCTCAACTACAACCCGTTGGAGCAGCTGATCTATGCCTGGGACGATGGCTACCAGATCCTCTACAAGCTGGCCATGAAGAAGAAACTAGAGGTATGAGCACAGCAGCGCAGGACAAGGTGGGTGTGAGATTTCTCTTATCTGTACTGGATCAAAAAGAAAAAAATATTTTCAGACTGTCGTATTCAGTGCAATATTTTACTTTTATATCTCGCCTGGAGCAAAGATCATAGATAATACCAAACCTAGTTTGTTTAATTATGGAACAGAGTCTTGCAGCTACAGTTAAGATTTTTAACTTAGGAAATCAGATCCTTGTCATATTTTGTTTGGGTTGATAACTAAAATCAATACAGTTTAATGACTATAGTAATTGCATGAAATATGTATGATAATTAAGAATATAAAATAAATACAATGCAGATTTATGACATGTATGTTTTCTGTTTTCTCTTTGTTTAGCATTTCTGAAAACCACATCTTTTAAACTTTTTTCCTGGCTATGCCTTTACCCTAAATAAAAAAACATCTTTGCATAAAAGTGTGTAAGTTGTTTTCATCCAGGATGTAAAAGATAAAGGTAGAAAATATTACGGCACTCAATTTGGACTTGTAGAACCATAATTTACCACTTTATTGTCACTAAAATACAAGGGGTGCTTGGAAACAGTTATGTTAGAAATACAAATGTTCAATACAAAAGTGAAAAGTTGCTTGGAAAAAACAGAAAGTCATAATTTCAAACACTTATCACAAGGCTAATAAAGCAAAAGAGGTCAAGCCAAGTCGCTCAACAAAGTACATGACATTGCCTGAATAAGAGACTATTGGCAAACAGCTCACATGTGACAGAAAAACAACAGAGCAGTGAAGCTGTAGTCATTTTGAAATAGAAAAAGTAATTTCAAGGGGAAAGAGATGCAGATAGTGTAATAATAATGTGACGGTGTGCAATGAAAGAAATGCCAGCCCATGCAGACAACAAAATTAAACTTGATTAAAATTAAAGTTGATGGAATAAACATAGCTATCAGAACCCTTTTTAATGCAACAAACCATAATAACAAACTCTGTTATTGGCTGAGCAACAGCGCAGGCCCGGCACCACAGGGGGGCAAAAGAGGGCATTGCCCCTCCAGACAGATTCTGTGCCCCCTCAATTTTGTTTCCCGAAAAACACTGCAAATGGTATATGAATTAGATATGCCCCCTCATTTATGAAAAATGCCCCTCAGTCATTTCATCCTGCAGCCGGGCCTGCAAGAGTGGATTCATATAAATGTCAGCCTTAAACCCTACTCAGATATGATATGTGTGCCATGTCATACCGGAAGTTACTCAAAATGTAAAGTTTCCACACAGGAGAACAGACAGTTGCTCAGTAACCCCAGAAATTACAGGGAGCATTGTACTTAAAAACTGTTATGTACAAAAACTGTTATGAGCTTGTATTTAAAGTACAAGCTGAATATCCTAGCCAAATCCTACAGAGTTCATTTTTTAACAGCACAGTACTCCCACAAACCAAACAACACAGTCATGACCAGTGTTCCCTAAAAATTTTTTGTGCTACTGGGCAACTGTCTGGTCTCCAGTGCAGAAACTTTTAAGTTGTGTAATTACTGTGCTTCTAGTACACAGTTAAAGTGAACACTGAAAGTGTTGTACCCACTTTACGTTGCAGTTTCAGACTGTAGCCAATAGGCTTTTGTGGCTATTTGAGCATAATGTAGGCCTATAAATGTGCCCTACAAACACATACAGTGGAGCAAATTCTATAGCATTTTCATATGGAAATAGCTTTTGATTTAAATGATCTAACCTACAGGAGCCTTTATGTGGTGTTCAATACAGGCCTACATTCAATTAAATATTTTTACACTACAGCCTGTTATTCATGATTTTGTACATGGCCTGGAACAGTGGCCTACCACTTTAAAAAGTAAACCACCTAAATGCATTACAATTACCATACACAGAATTAAACAATGTAGGCTACCCTCTACTTTTTTATAGCATATATAATCAAGCCTGTCTTTAAAAACATCACTGCCTTTAAATAAGAACAGCATTTTAAGTAATTTGCAGATAGGATGCAAAAACAATAATGTATATAAAATACATCAATACATTAATATATTTATATATACTGCGCCGCGGTCAGACGGCAACTTGTTGTTTATGCATTGCGACCAGGTTCGTTGCTAGCAACATTGGACAGCCAGGTGAGGGTGTATTTTTCCCCATTAAATGTTGGCTAATTGCTCTGCCTAGTTCTCGCGTACTGTAGGTTGGGTGTGCGCCACTGAGGGAGAGAGCCTACCTGAAGAGTTGTTTGGTCAGGACTGGTATGTTCCCAAATGTAGGACCCATAATGCAAACTAATTGGGCAAACCCAGTACTATTTAATTTTATGGTTTGAGCGGGCTGGCATTTCTTATGCGCGGCAGACCTGAAAGAGCTGGGCGGCTATGGAGGTACATTTGTCTTTTTGTCGAGAGCAAAACTTTTTTTCTTTTCAATCAAAAATAATTGTTCTGAAAGCAAAAACGAGGAGTCAAAGTAAAAAAGTGTTTTGAAATCAAATATTTTGTAACAGAGCGCAAAAACATTTTATTCACAAAAAATATTCTGAGAACCAAAAATCTATTAATGCATTCTATTCAAACAAATCTGTTCAAACAAACTTTAATTTAATTTTACTATCAATCACCCTCCATTTTGGCTAGACTGCCCCCTTTGCTTGAGGCGCTTTTTTTTTCTTTTGAAACTTTTTCTTAATGGTTCTTTGTTTGCATTTTGACCCTACCGAAAGAAAGGATGAACAGTATTGGTTGTAGCCAAACTGACACAAAAATGTACCTCCACTGGCCGCACACCTGCGCAGTTCAGAGGGAACACTTGTTATGACACTACTTTTGTTTTTAGCACATTTTGCAGTAATACTTTAAAATACTTTATCATCATTTAATAATTTATGATAGGTGTTCAGACATTGATCAAACATCTTATATTTTCTTACACCCAGTTTACAAAAAAGTTGGGATGCTGCATAAAATGTAAATAAAAACTGAATGCAATGCTGTGCAAATCATTTAAACCCAATATTCAATACTATATATAAAATAGTACAAAGACAATATATCAAATGTTGAAACATAGACATTTTATTGTTTCTTGAAAAATATATGCCCACTTTGAATTTGATGCCAGCAACATGTTTCAAAAATGTTGTGACAGAGGGAACAAAAAAACTGGAAAAATTGTGTAATGCTAAAAAACTAAATCTGGTGGTATATCACACAACTAATTAGGTGAACAGGTTAATAACATGATTGGGTATTAAAAGATCGTTTCAAAGAGGATGGGTCTGTCAGAAGTGAGGATGGGGAGGGGTTGAAAGACTGCGTGGGCAAATTGTGCAACAGTTTAAGAATAATGTTTCTCAGTGTAAAATTGCAAGGAGTTTGGGGATCTCATCATCTATGGTACATAATATTGTTAAAAGATTCAGAGAATCCGGAGAGATCTTTGTACGCAAGGGACAAGGCCGAAAACCAATATTGGATCTTCAGGCCCTCAGGTGGTACCGCATTAAAAACAGACATGATTCTGTAGTGGACATCACTGCATGGGCTCAGGAACACTTCTGAAAACCATTGTCTGTGAACACAATACATCGCTGCATCCACAAATGCAAGTTAAAACTCTCCCATGCAAAGAAGAAACCATATATAAACAAGATCCAGAACTGACGCCACCTTCTCTGGGCCCGAGCTCATTTAAGATGGACTGAGGCGAAGTGGAAAACGGTCCTGTGGTCAAAATTTGAAATTATTTTTGGGAATCATGGAAGCCGTGTCCTCTGGACTAAAGTGGAGAGGGAGCATCCGGCTTGTTATCAGCGCACAGTTCAAAAGCTATGGTGGTGGTATGGGGGTGTATTAGTGCACGTGGCATGGGTAACTTGCACATCTGCGAAGGCACCATTAATGCTGAACAATATACACAGGAGCAACATATATAATAGACTTGGAGCAACATATGCTACCATGCAGACAATGTCTTTGTCTGCATGGTAGCATATGTTGCTCCAAAATGACAAAGGAGACCCCTAACTGTTGAACAGCTAAAATCCTATATCAAGCAAGAATGAGAATACATTTCACTTTCAAAACTACAGCAATTGATCTCAGTTTCCAAACGCTTACAGAGTATTGTTAAAAGAAGAGGTGATGCAACACAGTGGTAAACATGCCCGTCGCAACTTTTTTGAAACGTGTTGCTGGCATCAAACTCAAAATGGGCATGTCCTTTTCCCAAAACAATAACATTTCTCAGTTTCAACATTTGATATGTTGTCTTTGTACTATTTTCAATTAAATATAGGGATGAATGATTTGCACATCATTGCATTCTGTTTGTATTCGCATTTTACCCAGCATCCAAACTTTTTGGGAAACAGGGTTGTATATTATTTGAAGCATTCTGGGATTTTTGGCCACCAATGTGGGGCTATCGAGCCAAAACAGGTCCTTTAAAATTATGTGCTATGTCATGTAAATGCCAATGTGTGCCCCATGTCATCAAACCACTCTCTTTCAAACACTGAATCCCATGGCTAACTAAGGCATGCCAGTGATTCTACTTAATTATTGACATGCAAACAACATAATACACATTTCTAGTAATCACTTTATAAACTGTTCAGAAATGTTCTTTTGGGAGATCTTAATAAAGGTTTTATCCACTTAAGAAAAAAAAAAATTTGAAATCCCCATTTGTTTCATTTGTACATAACAGTAAAATAGTGCAACCTGGTCTCATTGGAATACATAGACTACTTTATGTAAATCTATGGCACCCGATTTTGTATGATATGTTACATCACGTTAGGCTATGTATGATATGTTATGAACGCTACTAAAGCATATCAAACATTGCGAATTTTCACAAGACAGCTAAGCCGTGATTCAAACTGGCAACATCAAGCTCTGCAGATGGGAGTCCTACCCATTGCTCCATACAGGGATAACAGATTTGGAGGGATGGGTAATGGCCTTACCAAAGTCGCTACAATATGTAATAAATGCATTTTACAGTTAATGTAAGGTATCACAGCACATGGTTTGAGGGTAGGGTTAAGGTTTGGGTTATGGCTAGAAAGAAAATCTCTTGTAATAACATATTGACCTTGTAACACAACTACTCGCCTCCCCTAACAGGAAGTTCCTACTTGGAGAAGCGCGTAGTGCACCTGTCTGCAGAGCTGAAGGATGTGGGTTTGAAACACAGGCTGCCAATCGCTATTTATTTTCTGGATTACAGTTGTGCTCAAAAAATTGCATACCCTTGGAGAATTGGTAATATACAGCTCTGGAAAAAATTAAGAGACCATTACTAATTTTCCTTAAATCAGCATCTCTACAGGTATGGCAGCCATTCCATTCCAGTGTCTGTTAAATTCCAACACAGGCACACCTCATTTTACTTAATGAGGTACTGATTAGGTGATTACCTGAACCAAATCTAATTTAACAAGGAAAAGTATAAAAACCACTGCTGTGGTCATCACTATCCTCTTGCAATAGAATCAGCTGGATGGCAAAAACAGGTAATATGAATAAAAAAATATCTATTCAGCATGATAAAAGAGTTGAAAAGAAAAGCTTTGAGTGAGGAACAGAATGGTTCAGTTCTGGCTTTACTGGGATACAGTGAGCATCATGTTGCTTCCATACTTAAAATTTCAAAGACGGCGGTTCATAAGAACAAGGTCAAGCAAAAGACATTGGGTACAACAAAGCTACAGACTGGCAGAGGGCGAAAACGACTGTCCACTGACTGAGATGACCGTCAACTCATTCGAATGTCACTCAACAACTGTAGGATGACATCAAGTGACAACAAGAATGGCAAACAGCAGCTGGGGTGAAGTGCATGGCGAGGACAGTTCGAAACAGGCTCCTTAGGGCAGGGCTGAAGTCATACAAAGCTAAAAAAAGTCCTTCATCAATGAGAAGCAAAGAAGAGCCAGGCTTAAGTTTGCAAAAGACCATAAGGATTGGACCATAGCGGAATGGAGTAAGGTCATCGTCTCTGACGAGTCAAATTTTCAGCTTTGTCCAACACCTGGTCGTCTAATGGTTAGACAGAGACCTGGAGAGGCCTACAAGCCACAGTGTCTCGCACCCACTGTGAAATTTGGTGTAGGATCGGTGATGATCTGGGGATGCTTCAGCAAGGCTGGAATCGGGCCGATTTGTCTTTGTGAAGGACGCATGAATCTAGCCAAGTACAAGGTTATCCTGGAAGAACACCTGCTTCCTTATGCTCTGACAATGTTCCCCAACTCTGAGAATTGTTTTTTCCAGCAGGATAATGCTCCATGCCACACAGCCAGGTCAATCAAGGTGTGGATGGAGGACCACCAGATCAAGACCCTGTCATGGCCAGCCCAATCTCCAGACCTGAACCCCATTGAAAACCTCTGGAATTTGATCAAGAGGAAGATGGATGGTCACAAGCCATCAAACAAAGCCGAGCTATTTGAATTTTTGATCCAGGAGTGGCATAAAGTCAGCCAACAGCAATATGACAGACTGGTGGAGAGCATGCCAAGACGCATGAAAGCTGTGATTAAAAACATGGTTATTCCACTAAATACAGATTTCTGAACTCTTCCTAAGTTAAAACATTAGTATTTTGTTGTTGAAAAATGTTTTCTTTGCATTATTTGAGGTCTGAAAACAATGCATCTTTTTTTGGGTATTTTGACCAGTTGTTATTTTCTACAAATAAATACTCTAAATGACAATATTTTTATTTGGAATTTGGAAGTAATGTTGTCAGCAGTTTATAGAATAAAACAAAACTGTTCATTTTACTCAAACACATACCTATGAATAGTAAAACCAGAGAAACTGATAATTTTGCAGTGGTCTCTTAATTTTTTCCAGAGCTGTATGTACCATTTGTAAAGAAAACATGAGCGAGCAGGCAAAACACGTCTTTTATTTCTTATGGGATTCATATTCAACTGTAGGTCATAAGAGAATGGCACAATCATAAAACAAAACATGGCAACAAAGAAAAAAATGAAGTGACCCCTGTTCAAAAGTCTGCATACCCTTAGTTCTTAATACTGTGTGTTCCCCCTTTAGCATCAATGACAGCATGCAGTCTTTTGTGAAAGTTGTCTATGAGGCTCCGAGTTCTTGTAGGTGGTATAGCTGCCCATTCGTCTTGGCAAAATGCCTCCAGGTCATGCAAAGTCTTTGGTCGTCTTGCATGAATCGCATGTTTGAGATCTCCCCAGAGTGGCTCGATGATATTATGGTCAGGAGACTGTGATGACCACTCCAGAACCTTCACCTTTTTCTGCTGTAACCACTGGAGGGTCAACTTGGCCTTGTGCTCATGGTCATTGTTGTGCTGGAAAGTCCAAGAGCGTCCCATGCGCAGATTTTCGTGCAGAAGAAAGCAAATTGTCTGCCAGTATTTTCTGATAACATGCTGCATTCATCTTGCCATCAACTGTCACAAGATTCCCCTTGCCTTTAAAGCTCACCCCCCCCAAAACATCAGTGAGCCACCACCATGCTTCACAGTGGGGTTGGTATTCTGTTCACTATAGGCCTTGTTGACCCCTCTCCAAACATAGCGCTTATGGTTATGACCATAAAGCTCTATTTTGGTCTCATCACGCCAAAATACAGTGTGCCAGAAGCTGTGAGGCATGTCAAGGTGTTGTCGGACATATTGTAACCAGGCTTTTTTGTGGCATTGGGGCGGTAAAGGCTTCTTTCTGGCAACTCGACCACGCAGCTCATTTTTGTCCAAGTATCGTCATATTGTGCTCCTTGAAACAACCACAATGTCTTTTTCTAGAGCAGCCTGTATTTCTCCTGAGGTTACCTGTGGGTTTTTCATTGTATCCCAAAAAATTCTTCTGGCAGTTTTGGCTGAAATCTTTCTTTGTCTACCTGACCTTTGCTTGGTATCAAGAGATTCCCGAATTTTCCACTTCTTAATAAGTGATTGAACAGTACTGACTTGCATTTGCAAGGCTTTGGATATCTTTTTATATCCTTTTCCATCTTTATAAAGTTCCATTACCTTGTTACGCGGGTCTTTTGACAGTTCTTTTCTGTTCCCCATGGCTCAGTATCTAGCCTACTCAGTGCATCCACGTGAGAGCTAACAAACTCATTGACTATTTATACATAGACACTAATTGCAATTTAAAAAGCCACAGGTGTGGGAAAATCACCTTTAATTGCCATTTTCACCTGTGTGTGACACCTTGTGTGTCTGTAACAAGGCCAAACATTCAAGGGTATGCAAACTTTTGATCAAGGCCATTTAGGTGATTTCTGTTATCATTATGATTTAAAAAGGAGCCAAACAACTATGTGATAATAAATGGCTTTATATGATCACTATTCTTAAATAAAAGACTTTTAGATGTTTTTTCGCATGATTAGTCATATTTTCAAAATCAATGCCAAAATTTCACAATTTCTGCCAGGGTATGCAAACTTGTTTCAAAAGCACAACTGTCTTACTCTAACGTTACTTCACCTAATGTAATATATCTTATGAATTCGGCTGTCAAAGATTATGTAAAATAGTCTACGTCTTCCAATGACACCAGGTTGAGTAGTTGGATGAAACGTCTTCTTTCAAATCAGTTTTGCATGTCTCTGAAATAATTATGTCATATCATATAAATTATCAATATCCATTGTAATTTAGTAAACCCACTATGATTTTAATTACATTACAAACATGTATAAAAATGGTTGACTTCATAATACCCTGTTTCTAGTTTTGGATTTGCTGTAGGGTAGTTTACTGTACAGCACAGTACTCGAAAAAATGTTTTCACTCAGCAGGAGCCCTCATAACAATGGACCTAAGGAACAGCATGTTGGAAGTCCACAAATGCTACTGCCAGACCTAACCTCAAATACATACGCTGAGATGTCCACCTAAGATGTATAACCATACCAGGCTGAGTTGAACAGCAGAAAATATTGTTGCAATGACAATAATCTCACCAGACCCAGTGTCCACTGCAAGCTATATATAAATACCATGATGAAGTGACTTTTAAAAAGGGACACCAAGACAAATGTGTTTGTGCTTGCGTCTCCTTGTTTTACTGTACTTGTGAGGACTAAAAAATTCACACATGAATAGTAAAACATAAAAAATACCTTGTTACCTTGAAAGGATATTGAAACAGCCCACATGTGGAAAAAATACTATTTCCGTCTTAGGGGTTAGTCACATTTGACATTACAATTACAGTTAGGTTTAAGAGTTTTTGTTTGTTTAGGTGTTGGTTTAAGTCAGGTTAAGGGTTAGTTCAAATTGGATTTTGAATGGGAATAACTTCTTCAGTTCCTACAAGGATAGTAAAACCTAAATTTTGTGTGAGTGTGTGGGCAGGGGGCACAAACAACACCATAGACATACTGTTATCTAGAACAATTTACTGCACTTTTTTATTCTGAGGCACATAGTATGTGGGTCTGGTACTGGGACAATCCAATATTTGAGGCTTTGCTGCAGGACAGGCTTTGCAGAGTAGCTGAGTAAAAACATCAGCTCCTCCCTCAAGGACTAGACAGGAGTCTTGGAGAAGGGCAAGAACCTTGGCTGTCAAAGCTTGCAGTGCGGGTTTTCCACTGTAGGAGACATTGACCATGGAAATATTAGTTATTCATTTAGAAATCGTACAATGATAGACATTTTTACACTAAGCAACTTACAGTCCATGAATTCAACTAAGGTAAGACAAAAACGCACTGTATGACAGTCATTATAAGCAAAACATTTCCCAATATCCGTATTAATCTTGGTCCAGGGACAAAACGGGTTGCAAATTTTTGCTTTTTCACAAGAGCCACTGCCTATTTTGAATAATCATCTCATTATGGAAACATTCATTAATGGAATTTTGTGTGTACTGATGAGTAAGCTGTTCACCAGCACACGCCCGCAGCTGCTTGTACCTCATTTGGTACTGCCTGAGATGATGAAGTGGAAATCGGAAGCTCGAACGTGATACCGACAAGCAAGTATGGAAAAATCTAGTAAACTAGTTCCCTTATATTTTAACCCATAGCAATTTATATTAGGATGGAGGATGCGGTTGAAGAAATGTAGAACCAGTCTGTCTAGGCTTGCCCATGTAGAAGCCTCTATTACAATTTCGACATGAGCAAAATGTTTTTCTCCATACCCTTAGAGATAGGGCTAAACTATAGGTTGTGCACTGTGTAAATGGACACTTTGTATTTAAAAGTGGGATACGTGCAAAGATTTCCAAAGACTAAAGTTCCCATTTTGCTAATTGTTCCATTTTCACAATACTCACATTTGTTAATATATGTACGGGTTGGTATTGATTTTTTCAAGCATCAGTCAATTTTGTGTAACATGTTACCCTCGCCTGTCCCATTCAAATTCACAAGAGGGCAATAGCAGCAGGGTAACTACATGAAAGAATCATTTTCAGTTGTTAGATTAACTATCTGGTTTCTCAATAACTTTGGGCTAAAACATGTAAGCTAGCTAGTTCTTCTAATGTCAGATGTAGGCTATTTTTTGCTGGTGTGAACTACAACATTGTCCCATTTTGATAATGCTGCTTGAATGTATAGGCATATTAACTCCCAGCAGCTCAAGTTTGGGTCATAGATATAAAGCCCATGGTGACTGTAGTTGGTAACATGTTTTACAATTTCACAATAGACTGGAATCACTTCTAAGTCATGGAGGACAGCCCAATTAGATATTAAGTAAATATGTAAATACTTTTGATTTTGAAAAGATATACATATTTTAATTCTCTCAATTGTTGTGGGGCTTTTTCTGAATCCCAAATTAACCCTTCCGTCACTACACCCTTGGGTTTGCGAAGTGTCCCGAAGCTCAGGTTGTGACAGTGATCAAGGTTGTAGGGTCTAATCCTGTGTCCCCTTTCACACAAAAGAATGGATCGGTAAAGATATGACACATGCATTTGTTAAGTCTGTGCCAAATTAATAGGGGTGTATTTCACTATTTAGTTAGCTAGCTATGTGTAACTAAAAGGACATAAAACACATTATCTCTTTGTCCATCTTGCTCCCCTTTGTCAGCCTGTAGAGGACCAGCCTTGACACTGAGGGTGGCTTCAAGGGTATGAACCCAATATGATAAAGAAGCAGGGCTCCTGTTTGACTGTATTTTTTACAGGCCAGAAAAAAAAACTCAACCTTAGATATCTTTAACTGGATCTATTCAACAAGGACAACCATATCAACTCGCTGCTAGATCTGATTGTGTAATCAGCAAATGTGTGGTACAACAATGTCAAAAATAAATAATGACATTTCTTACCAATCTCTACAGTTTAATTTCAAACAATAACCTTGTGAAAATTATGTCAACAAATACTGGAGGAGCAAGTAAACATCAGAGTTCTCTACAGGCCCTGTTTCCTGTTTCTCTCTCTACTTAGATGTTAAAACAATACCTAGCGAGTGGGAGTAACTTGACCTCATGAGTGAACCGCAAAAAACACATCCCATTGCTGTTTTGAAATTGAGAAAGAGGTGAGGTTTGATTGTTTTCTGTGCTCAAAGTTGTCCTTTAAAGAACAAAAAACAGTGTCCTGCGATCATCCTTACATATTTATCTCAAATCACCAGCACAACTGGACTGATAAACTTTTGGGCTGATATTCATAATGTCCTTGGAACATTCACTGACACAATTTTAGTTTGCAGGATAGGATCATGATAGAACAATAAAACAATAACGTAAACTATTTTGTCCTCAGGACCAGGATTAAAGATACACTGTACAATAAATCAACTATTGCTGAAACAAACATTATTTAATGTCTGTTGGGTGTTGTAAAATCTTTGTGAGAAACATACCTCTTTCTGAGACTTGCTGGCCTCCAGTAATGGGTGCCAGTGTGCAATGGGCTTCCGTGGATAGGCCAACATCTCGTTCCAGTGGTCTCTGCCCTGGCCCTCTGCATGACTGCCCACTCTGTTCACACCTATGATCTCATTGTGTCCTACCCTGGGGAGAAAAAAAATCATAAGTTCCCTCATACCATTTAAGCAAAATATGGAATAATTACACAACTTATGTTTTCTTTTCTATTATTAGCAGAACTGAGGGACAGGGCATGAGATTGCGAATTTTGAGTTTGTGAGTTTGAGTTTGTGAACTGGAAACCTAATGCTTAAAATGGGTAAGAAAAGATTGCCTGTAGGATGCAGGAAGACAAGTGCAGTAGCTAGAGGGCTGAGGTTGTCCATAGAAGAATAAGTTTAGTTGTCCAGTGGGTCTAAAGACATTGCCGATGGCGCACATGTACTGCTGCAGCATAGGTGAGAATTCAACATTTTACTTCAGCTTTTAACCAAATGTGTCAATATTGAAGAGGTGCAGGCACCAAACCACATGAAAAAGTTATTAGAGCATGGGGAGTCAATGATGCCTTCCTAATCCATTAACATTTTTGTAATATAGAAACGTTTTTCGTATGTTCAGTACTCAGGTGACCCCAAATGTACATATTTATCCCACATCGCTCAACTTCTCAACTAAGCGTCACAACCATAATGACTTGAATCAGGTGAGTTTGTCAAGGGGCTGAAACAAACATGTGTTATTGGGAATACTTGAGGACTGGATTTGAAAAAAAAAGGATGTTGAAGATTATCTTATTAACTGCATTAATAAGATATGACACAGTGAAAGATTTTTCACCTTGACCGCTCGGGTTTCAAACCAGCAATCATTACCGGCTGACCATTTGCTGTACCCATCATGAGTGGTGCTGCCTGTTTGTTGCCCCCACCCTGCTGCTGGCCATTATGCACCACTATATGACACTTTCTATTAGAATGCAGCAGCTGCTGCAGTTCCTCTAACACCCATGGATGCTTTATCACAGGTGACATGTCCAATACTCATCACTGCACCCTGTATTAGAAGGTCAGTTGGACCTCACTAGAGTTCTGTGTATAACTGCACTCCAGAAGCTTCCAGCATATTTCTCCTCAATGTTACAAATATATTTACATTTTTTCCAATCTTCCCTAATAGTTTGTTACTTGCTTGTTTGAATTGAAGATCGGGACTCTGAGACATGTTCCGCGGACCTGGGCCTTTTTATTTTATTTTTTCTCTACCAATTTCACTCTATTTTCTGTAGCTCACTTCCCAATTTCATGACGTCCAATTTACAGTTATGGCCTTGTCTTACTGAAACAAACACCCAACAGGTTCGGGAGAGTCGAGGATTGAGGCAAGTGTCCTCTGATGCACATCCTGCAGCGCCGTTCTGCTTCCTGTCACATCGCTCACTCAACCAGAAGTTATAAATCAGCAAACAGATGCTGGGAGGGATATGCATTCTCAGGGCCAACAACCACAAATAAGCTTGCAAGTCATTAGAGCGCAGCTCACCAACCCTGGTTGGTCCAGGGCCAATTTGCAACACCCTATGCGAGACCTGTGGCCACGGTTGATACAGGAGCTGTGACATAGTGACATGGACCACTGCGCCGCTGTGGCCCATCACCACAGTGTAATGGTATAAAAACACGAGGCAGCATTCACAGGGTCGGTTAACTCTTGGAATCCCTCTCCTCCACAGTGCTAGATAATGTTTTCTTGCTGCCCCAGTTTTAGAAGGGCCTGCAAGGCGTATTACATATTGATTCCCTGGTGCCTCTAGGGCAGTCCGGGACTCTGGATGTGTTCTGAATGTCTTCAGGGAGAACTATGGTTTTGATAAGGTATGAAAATGTGTTGTTGAGACTGTGGTGCTGAAATTGTATATTGCTGTTTTTTTTCAATGAGTTTTAAACAACTTTAAATAAATAATAACAAGGTAAACAATTATTTCTTATCGTGAAGAGTACGATTTTGATCATGGCATACAAGTCATAGTCCATGACGGATATGTGCAGGCTGACTTGGTCCATGTTCTCAGGGGGGATGTCGAAGATGATAGCTTCGTTATAAGTGGGGTTAAGAGTGTTCCTCTTGATTGTGGTTTTCTTCTTTTTCAAGCGCCGTCCATCACACTCTAGAGAGACTTTGACATATGGGTCTGTCAATGAACAAGAACAATTATTCAGTTTATTTAAAAACTAAAAGTGCTTCGCTTAAATGATCAAGCTTATTAGACTGCGCTTTATGTAATTGTACAATTTTGCCCAGGGTGTTGTTTGTGAAACCAAACCAAAGATTCTTGTAATTCAGAATAAGCCTACACTCTTACCTGGGTGAAAGCCAAATCAATGCTTAGAACAAGAATGAACAACTGTTTTTTTAACAAGATTTCAAAACTGTAAAGCTTCATATTAAATGATTCCTCACTCTGTAAGAAGTCTACACGCCAGGTGTTGCCATGGTTCACTTACATGCAACTTGAAGGTGAGTTAGCAATAAATAGTTAACGAGACTTAAATTACATCTTAAGAAAACCTAATCATAGATTACAATTTCTCTGGGTCCACTACTTTCAGGGTGAGTGACCATCTAACAAAAATTGCTAAAAGTGGAATTCTCCAGTAAAACAGCACTACAACTTTTAACTCTTAAAGTGACTGACTTTTAAACTGTACAACTTTGAAACTGTACCTGAGTATCCTGTGATGTCCATGGCCTTCAGGTTCCTACACCTGATGACAGTCATGGTGAGTCGGCCTGCGGTTGGCAGGTAACAGAGAGAGAACATGATCTCCCCCAAGTCTACGCTCTCCTGTTTTCAGGGCCACAGACAAACATATTGGAACAGAGGAAAACACGAGTAAACATTGGTATATCAAACAAATCAATCACAGCACTTATTTGGACTCATTGGACGGATTCTGTGTTTCCTGGACTAAGCATATAGATAAATAGCCAAATGTGAAAACAGTTTTAACTTGTTCTAATGAATAACAAATATGTAGAAAGTGTTTGTGATGTACAGTTAGGTCCAGAAATATTTGGACACTGACACAATTTCAGCTTTAATTCAAGGGGTTGAACAAAAATATTGTATGAAACGTTTAGGAATTGCAACCATTTTCATACACAATGCCGTTATTTTAGGGCATCAAATGTAATTGGACAAATTAAAACAATCATAAATAAAATGTTCATTTTTCATTCTTTGTCGAGAATCCTTTGCAGGCAATGACTGCTTGAAGTCTGGAACGCATGGACATCACCAAATCTTGGGTTTCCTCCTTTGTGATGCTTTGCCAGGCATATACTGCAGCTGTCTTCACTTATTGTTTGTTTGTGGGTCTTTCTGCCTTAAGTTTTGTCTTCAGCAAGTGAAATGCATACTCACTTGGGTTTAGATCGAGTGATTGACTCGGCCCTTGCGGAATATTCACTTCTTTGCCTTAAAAAACTCCTAAGTTGCTTTTGCAGTATGTTTTGGGTCATTGTCTATATGTAAAGTGAAGTGCCGTCCAATCAACTTCGCTGAATTTGGCTGAATCTGAGCAGACAACATATCCCTATACACTTCAGAATTCATCCTGCTGCTTCTGTCTTCTGTCACATCATCAATAAACACTAGTGACCCAGTGCCATTGGAAGCCATACATGCCCATGCCATCACACTGCCTCCACCGTGTTTTACAGATGATGTGGTATGCTTCGGATCATGAGCCATTCCAAGCCTTCTCCATACTTCTTTCTTCCCATCATTCTGGTACAGGTTGATCTTAGTTTCATCTGCCTAAAGAATGCTGTTTCAGATCTGGGCTGGCTTTTTTAGATGGTTTTTGGCAAAGTCTAATCTGGCCTTTCTGTTCTTGAGGCTTATGAATGGTTTGCAACTTGTGGTGAACCCTCTGTATTGCTCTCATGAAGTCTTCCCTTTATGGTAGACTTGGATAATGATATGCCTACCTCCTGAAGATTGTTCTTCACTTGGCTGGATGTTATGAAGGGGTTTTTCTTACCATGGAAAGGATCCCTCAATCATACACCACTGTTGTCTTCTGTGGATGTCCAGGCCATTTTGTGTTGCAGAGCTCACCAGTGCGTTCTTTTTTCCCCAGAATGTACCAAACTGTTGATTTGGCAACTCCTAATGTTCCTGCTATCCCTCTGATGGATTTTTTTTCCTGCAGCCTAAGGATGGCCTGTTTCACTTGTATTGAGAGCTCCTTTGACCACATGTTGTGGGTTCACAGCAACAGCTTCTAAATGCAAATGCCACACGTGGAATCAACTCCAGACCTTTTACCTGCTTAACTGATGAAATAACGAAGGACTGGCCCACGCCTGTCCATGAAACAGCTTTTGAGTCAATTGTTCAATTACTTTTGGTTCCTTGAAATAGAGGGGGCAACATATTAAAGAGCTATAATTCCTAAACCCTTCCACCAATTTGGATGTGAATAAGCTGAGAGACTCACTTTAAGCCCATATTCATTATTTAACTGTAACTTAAAAATATTTTGTTAAACAGCCAAAATAACAAAACTTGTGTCTGTGTCCAATTATTTCCGGACCTAACTGTATTTAATTCCTGAACATAAAATATACAGTCTACACATATGTGTGTAGAAATTATAATCACTAGTGACTTAGCCCCTTTGTGTAACTATCACAAAAAATCTTTAGATTTTCAGGGAAAATCAGATGTCTTAGTCTAGGTTATAGAGAAACAATCAATTCTGGTCTCTATTTAGATAGTTTGTTGCAAAATTCATACATGTAATTTGTTCTTTTAGTAGGAAATGTTTCAACTATGCCACTGAAAGATAATCACTTCAAGATATATAGGGCAACAAGAGGAAAATTAAGTTGACTAACTAAAACAGCTCAGAAATCTCATAGAATCTGGGAATATGCGTATTTCTGTGATTAGAGGACACGTTTAAAGCTAAATTATGAGTTGCTCAATTCTGATTCATGTGATGCATGCCACACATTTTAGGTAAGCACTGCTATCAATGTTACATTGAAATTCATAGAACAGGTGCAAATGTGAAAGGAGTATGCATTAACTAATACCATCCAAAGTCATAGCATACATGAGAACACTGCTGAACAGATGATAATCTGTTTTAGGCTATATATATATATAAAGCCTAAAACAGATTTTTATGTGCAAATCATGGCATATCCAAGGATAGGTTGGCTGTTTTTTGAAAGATTGTTAGTGCACCAGCTGGCTCATTGAAATTTTGAAAGAATACAAATACCACTTCATCACATGTATGAACAGGAATCCGAAAGGCTCCAAAAAGGCTAGCTGGACTTACTGTACACTGTGTTTTTCTTCTGCTTTGCTTGCTCTCTGGGGTCTAGGCAGGATTACTGTAAAGCAATTTGTGTTGAATGTTGATGTAAAAAGGGCTTTGTGATATATATTTCATTGGCTGATTAGCTGATTGACTTACGGAGGTGGCATACTGAATGTCCTTCCAGACAGCTGTCTCACGGGAGAGATCCGACACCTCAAACAGGTTCTCCAGGATGACCTCACCAATCATGTCGTGGCGAGAGAAGCGATCAAAGTCAAAGACACTAAGATGAAGCTTTCTGCCGCCCAGCTCATCGTAGGGTACGGTGAACTGGAAGGACTCGTCAAACATGGGATTCAGTGTCTTGCGATGGACGCGGGTTTGGAACTTGCACTTGCGATCAGGTAAGAGGTAGATTTTCACGTAGGGGTCGGAGCTGCCACATAAGTCCTTGGCAGGCAGGTCAAAGGCCTTGAGGATGTTCACGAGGAGCACTTCAGATTCATAGTCATACTTGAGGGAGAAGTTGATCTTGCCACAGTTCTTAGCAACGGCACAGTTCTTTGTGGACTCGTCGGCCTCCGGGGGACTCTGCTTGTAAAGCTCTGGCTGGATGCGGCCCAAACCGGCCAGGCTGGTGGTGTGGTCCTCAGAATAGGTGAAGTCGCTGCCTCGGTCAAGACTAGTGACATGGTGCATTTGTCGGGGGAGGTGCTTCTTGAAGGAGCTGTGTCTAGGGACATGGAGACATTTTGAAATTTCAGATGTTTGAAAGGTTTTCATGAAGACTGTACACAATGTCGTTGTAACAAAGCCCCCTACATACACTGTTAGAAAAAAAGCTTTAGGTGGACCATGGGATTCTTTGGTTTGTTCATACAAACCAATAATTTGGTGCTAGGTAGAACTTTTCTTTAAATGACCCTGTGTAACTATTTCTACATAGAACCGTGTTTAAACTTTATTCTCTTTGGAGTACTCTATTAATAGTTACGGTATATGAGCCTAATTCAAATTTTAAATTAAATTCTTTACGATAATACATTAATTCTATCATAAGGTCTTTTTTGAGGGCATTGTTTTGAACCCCTGGTTTACACAGGTCTGCAATGAACATTACGCTAGCTTAATGTGTAGTTCGCATTAGAATCCATCTAGAGTCAAGATATCCAACAAGTGTAATTGTCATTCATCCACAACCTGCATGCAGAATGACTACCATGGCTCAGTGGAATATGATTTATCACTCTGCAATAGAGCATGCTGGTAAATATTATACAGAGTTCATGTTGACCTTTCTTGCTTTCCAAAGAATCATCAAAGAATGGTACAATCCTTTTTTTCTACGAGTGTCTGGGAAAATGTCTGGGAAATTGGTGCCCTCATCCTTGCTGAATAATATTGTCAGCTTCCAATTTAATAAATGGTATTGCATTTTCTTTCCAATACTAGAATATTTAGAATTAGACATTAGGGGCATTCAAATTAAACTTTCATGATCTTGTTTAATTTATCTCATCTTAGATGAATGACCAATATGTCACGCTATAAATAACCTTTTCCCTAAAACGTTGCCTACTATTACCAATAACAAAACATGGTCCGGACATGAACACCGGGGCACAGTGAAGTTTTGGCTATCCTACTGAAGGAACCTCAAGAAAACCTTTTCATATAGAAATGTTCCACCAGCGTGGAATAGGTTTCAGACAATACTGAGTGCAGGTCAGTGTCTAAGGTCATGATCCTCTTGGAACCTGACCTATTGGACGAGGTGGGCTCCGTGGTTTGTCTGGCCATGCGTGTGCGGCGCAGGAATTGGTCCTTCATGGAGAGCTGCACCTCGGCGGGGATGTCAGGTGACGTGTGGCTGATCTTCACCGCCGCTTCCAGGAAACCTGCCGGGTCCAACGGATTTAGCTTGTCTGACGCCATGGCACGTGCATGCGTGTGTGCGCGGACAAACGTCGGCCTGTATGCAGAGAAGGCTCTGTCGTAGGGTCTGTTTGTGGCAGAGGATGGGGCGCCAGCGGCGGGGGTGAGGGCAGTGGCACTGGAGGAGAGGTCCTTGGTCCGTCGGGGCACCCAGCACAGCTTCCAGGTGGCAAAGACAATGACGCCCAGCAGGGCCAGGCCACAGGCCACGAACACCACGAGTAGGAGGCTGAAGGAGAGGTCTAGAGGGGATAAAATGAAGGACGGTGGAGGTTGGAAAGAAGGAAAAGCGGAGAAAGGAGGTACAATACAGAGAAGATGAGAAAGAAATGGAGGGGTGGTGGATTGAAAAGGAAGAGAAGTATAGACATTTTAGATCAGATACAGGCAGGGCAAAGGTTTAATTTGTAGACATTGCACTGCTGAGCAATGTGTAAATAGCTCCAAATCTGATAATCACTGACATTTTTCCACCAACTAAGGTGTGTTAAAGCATTCATTACAATGGATTACTGAGAATTAAAATCATAACAGGGGAACATATATGACCACAGTCCTCAATTATCTCCCATACATAGTCGGTTAGCCTGCCTTCCTAGTGGTTAAACAGAGAAGTAATCTGTGGGAGATAACATATGTGTCTCTAACATGGTACTATATTTGGCAGGAGAATTTGAAGTGCAGCTCTGTTGTCACCTGATGTTTTTGTCAGGTCTGTGAATTGAAACATATCTTGATAGCAAGGCTATGCTATGCCCTTTTTATTTCATGGTCAGATCAACTCTCTATCCAACGTTCCCTTTCTTTCTAATTTTCTATCACTCTACATCCCAGCTTTCTTTCTTTGTCTTCTTTCTCTCTCCCACACAAAAACACACATTGACATTTTAGTCATTTAGCTGACTCTCTTATCCAGAGCCACTCACAGAAGCAATTTTGTTTATGTGCCTTGCTCCTGGGCACAGAAAGATTTGTTACCTTGTCAGCATGGGGATTTCAACAAACAACTTTTCCAGATTTAAGTGTTTATTTGAATTTCCAATAGGGATAATGAGTGGGTGCTTAACAAAGCCATCAAACCCTAGTGGAAATGTGAAGGACATTTAGAACAGAAACAGAAAGCATTTGAATGTAGGTTACGATCTCCCTAAAAAATAAATTATTCATGATGACAACAGGTTGCCTGTGGAAAAAAACATAAAAATAAAATCCTGTAAAAAACAATACTCTGGAACAACAGAGACTGTCACGCATATAAAACATTAGGCTAATGTTTTTGTTTCCTAATATAGGAGATCATCTGTTTTATATATATTTTATATGTTCAATAGAACATTTTCAGGTTAAGGGACCGGATGCCAATTAAATGGACATCCATGAATTTGGAATCACTGGGGAACATTGCTTCTATTCATAATCAAAATGTTTTTCGTGAAAACAAAGATGAAAGAATGTTATGTTAAATTATTGTTAGCCCTTAATCTCAAATTTGAAAGTTAAATGAAGATGTTTTTTTCCTCTCTCACACACACGCAAGTCAAATGGTGGTGCTATAGGCTGAATATTCTGATGGTATCTTACAGTAATAACATCTGTTAATCAGCTGAGCTTGCTTTCGCTGTGCAGAGAATTTGGCCTGTATCCCAACTGGCACTCTTCTTTAATGCATCACGTTGGACCAGAGCACTATATGTATGGGTCAAAAATATTGTACTACATAGGGAATAGGGTAGCCATTGGGGCATAAGCATTGATTTGGAAGAAACATTTTCCAGTCACCAACAGTCTGGTCAGCACATCCTCAAGGTATGGAGCATTTAGACATCTGGTAACACATGCATACTCAACAGTAAGATGCTGGAATTTCACAGTCGCTCTAAAGTTGAACAGCTAAGACATTTTCATTTACCTTTAATGAGTGCCACCAAATGCCTAAATAGAAAACACTGAAGTAGCCAAGTCTGTTAATGTGATCTAACACTGTAATATAGAGTTTGTGCAATTTCAAGGATCAGCAGTTTATTGAGACATGCATTCATTTGTCTCCCAGGCTCACACACACACATGCGTGCTTGCACACAGACACATACATACACACATCTTCCTCATATTACATATTGATGTGAGAGCAATGCAAGCTTCTACAATTACTACACATGTCACCAATGTAATATCTTATCCTAGGTGTCCATGCAAAACTCAAAGCCAAGAGGAAGGCCTGAATAATAGACAGCAGTCTGATTCAGTCTTTAACCAGTAAAGGAATCTAGCATGTGCTTTTTAATTCAACAGATGTCAGGGTATGCTGACTGCTTTCATGATACCGTATTCCAAATTACATCCTACAATTGAATCTTAGTCTGCTAAAAAGGGGTAGGGACAGTTCAAATTGCATTTTCTGTATCTGCCGCAGGAAGAAACTGCAGTCAGACCAGACTTTTTCAGGGACCTGTAAATCTAATTAAACCTTGTTTTGTAGAAGAGACACAAAGAGAAACCAAAGCCCCGGTTTTTTTCCCCTAGTAACATCATATACAACAACTAGTCTCTATAGAAATCTGTCTATTACACATTTCTGTGGGCTGCAGTCTCCAACACTACATTCCAAGTGCACTATATGTGCCACCTAATTTGTTCATAAATTAATTATCTAACTAATAACTAATTATCTTTATCTAGTATGTTGATGTGTGATAGAAAAATTAAATAAAACAAATCACCCCTGACTGGGATGATTTGCAGTGCCTCATCAGGAGTCAAGTGGCAGCAAGATGGCTCCTCTTAAATAATCTTAGAGCAATTAATATAGCAGCCTCCTGTGCTGCGTAGGCCTCAGTCACATCATACCCTGGACACTATCATCTACCCCAGTCAATTCACTGGGATTTACTCATAGAGATGGTCCTCCAGAGGAATGTGCTAGTTAGTAAGTATGCCGATACTAACATTTTGGAGCAAAGGAGGCCGATTAAATTTACCATTTTTCCTGAGATAATTTCTCAGAGATTGCCATGTATACTTTATTGAATCTATTGTATTATCAATTTAACTTTGTTTTACAAAATGTAATTATAAACAACATAATGGTAATCATGAATTTGAATAGTAAATCTTTCCTGATAAACTGAGTAAATCAGGACGTAGCCTACTCACAAGCAAATTTAATAGCAGTTAGTGCTTCCACTGGGTTAATATTGTTTCACTTGATTACTGTTTATTATATGTTTCCCTTCCATTTCATACTAACAATATATTAGCCTACAGGTCAATATATAATTAGCTCAATTATGTCTTATAAAAACTGTACGCCTTTATCTAAGACTGAACTTCATCAGACACGCACCACTGATCATGCACAGGGCAGGACATTTCCATTTGACAATATATTACACCGCCTATGTCCAAATATGTAAAACTGTCCACGGGGTGTACTTACTTTTTTACATGAATATATATATATATATATATATATATATATACATATATATATGCTAATACACACCAACTTAAATATAATATAACCGCACAGACACAAACATACTCACACACACACCTTCACCTGCAGATGCAGACCCATACATATGCATATGCAAATACAGTTTACATGTATATAGAATCAATATATATATATAAATGCTAATACACACCAACTTAAATATAATATAACCGCAAAGACACAAACATACTCACACACACACCTTCACCTGCAGATGCAGACCTATACATATGCATATGCAAATACAGTTTACATGTATATAAAATCAATACACACACCCACACACAGAGCATATGTTCTTACAGTTCTGGCATGAAGTAAGTGGCTGGATGTTATCTTGATTTCCAAAACAATGCGGATGCATCCAGTGTAATTTAATACTTAGTAATAACTTAGTTACAGTCTTGGATGCATTTTATAACACGCTGTGTCTCATAATGGAGGAGTGAGACAGATGAGGACAATCCCAAAGCCTCCTAGCTTTGGCGAATTTACCTCAGGTTCAATCCAATAGGAACGCATCCTATTCTGATGCACTGAGGAACATGTCCTTACCCCACACCTCGTCAATCTAGAGGTGGGATTTAGAGTCGTTAGCAGGGAGTTCCCACAGAAATCGCTCCGCTTCGGCCACTGATCCCAGAAAATGCTATTTGACTGTTCCTGATTCATTTAATTTGAGGATATTTGCGTTCATATAATATGAACCATTTAAAAATAGCAGCATGTTTCTTTTACATAGTCCTTCCAGGGAACCTGACATTTTTGGGACAATTTGCTTCACAGTTGTCTCTTATATAAAATATTTTGTACATTAAGAACAAATAAATCACTGGTTAACTCAGCAATGGCAAATTACCACGGAAGACCTCTACAGTGGATGACAAAAGATTACTCACCAACAAAATAAAAAGATAACTGTCCGACAGATAAGCAGCCCTCTCCAATAGGCAGGAGGGGATAAGTCAGCCACTAACATTCGCAGAAGACGTCACCAGTCAAATTAAAGAGGTTGGATTGCAAGGTACAAAAACACTATAGTCAAAAGTAGGATGGCCTATTACTACCAAAAAGAGCCTACAGAGTTCTGGTAAAAATGGTATTGTGGACAGATGAAACAAATAAGGGGACAGCAAGACAGTTACTGGCATACCAATTTATCTGTGAAATAAGGTGTTATGTTTTGGGCATGTATGGCTGCCACTAGTCTCTCGAGGCCACACCTCCAATCTCGTCTGGCCTCCTTGGAGATTTGGACACTTGCCTATTAAAAAAGTTTGCCGCTGAATCTCATCAACAAGATTTCTATTCGATGTTAAAGGGCTGGTTTGTTCAAAAATCATATTTCGGTGACAGTCCCCTTACCCCGAGTTGGTCCTTCAGGCACAGAAACTCATTTTTTAAAACAATCCATTATTCAGCTCTGTCTCAGTCAGTAATTAGCGTTATTAGCATTGTAGAAATTCATGAATGGAAACGTACCGCTATCGCAAAGCTGCATTGCAAGTGGAAAACACCTCTAAAACACTCCAAACTATGAAAAGTGGTGTTGTTTGCCTCGAAGAACATGACAATGTTGTATTCCTTGAAATAAAGTTTTAATTTTCGCAATATAATTCTCATTTCAAATAAACGGGTCCTTCCTGTGTTTACCTGTCAACTTTGTTCACAGTTGTATCAATCCACGCGTTTGTTCGGGAAGAGTAAATATATACATCACAGTAAACGAAAGTTAGTTTTCGCTAGCTAGAAAACAAGTTACCTATTTCGTCTTTGATATTCACCTAGGACAGTCAAACTTTATTTGCTTGAGAGAGAAAGGAAAATACATATATATTATGTCTGACTCTGAAAACGAGCAGGAAGAACATTTACTTGTTCTAACCATAATACACAGATGATGAATTGACCGAATAGAAGCTTGGACAGCAGCTAAAGGGGGGCGATGGTGAACACGTTAATCGTCAGTGTACAGTTTAAAAAAATTATGCTACTGTGACAGATTACTCAATGAGGTTTGAAGTGTTTTTGAGTAGTTTTCCACTTGCAATGCAGGTTTGAGATAGCGGTACGAACCATTTCCATTCATGAATTTGGACAATGCTAATAACGTTAATGACAGACTGGGACAGAGCTGATTAATGGATTGTTTGGAAAAATTACTCGATGTGCCTTCTGGAATATCTCTTGGTATGTGAACTTTGAGAAAAATATGAATTTTGGACGAACTGTACCTTTAAGTTTTCAAAAAAAAAAAAAAACTCTTGAAGGGGGGCTTAGCGTGGTTTAACTATTTATTCGAACTGGGGAGAATACATTTCCTGAGTTTTTAGTTACTACCTAGGTTGCAACATATAAGAAATGAAAATTTTAATTCTGTTTTGGAAGAACACTGCTGTATTCATAAGATCGAGTCAATAAAGCCATTACAATTCTCTGCTTAAATGCTGTTCTGAAAAAAAAGCTGTTTTGGCATGCCTTCCTGCAGGTTATGGTTAAAGTTTAATTTATCAAGTATGGCCGTCAGTCCGAGATTCATTGAAATTGAAAATGGACAAGTCAATGATATTAGTGGTTTCTCTAGCTAGTGGTTGAGACTGCCGCCCAACCCCTTTTCGTTCAGAGTTTATAATTAGCTTTTTCCCTCACAAAACCACTAATTCTTTCTATCTCATCCACAAGTGTTTCGAGACGTTATTGAAAAAAAACATGCTTTTCCCACCACTTTGCAACAAAAATCCTAGGTATTCCCCAGGCCGAGCATCAAGCCGGGCCTGGTTTAAGAGGCTAGGCTGCCACTAGAACTCTTTGATGATGTAGCTGCTAATGGCAGGAGTAGGATGGTTTCTGTATTGTACAGACAGCATGTTTGCTCAGATGCCAAAAATATCTCAAAAGTCATTAGATGGCACTTTACCTTGCAGCAGGAAAATGAACTTTAACATACTGCCAAAGGTTTCTTCTGGGCCAAAGAGTGGAATGTTTTTGACTGGCCAATTGTCACTTACTGAAGACAAGATTGAAGGCACAAAATGCCAAAAACAAACAGAAACTGAAGATGGCTGGAGTACAAGCCTGGGAGAGGAACACCAGGGAAGATATCAAATGTCTGGTGATGTTTATGAGTCACAGACTTCAGACAGTCCTCAAATTCAAAGGATTATTGACAACCAAGAACAAAATATAATAACTTCATTTAAGATTATGTAAATTTGTCCAATTAATTAAGTCAATTCCCAATACAGCTGTTATAGTATTGAGAAGACAGAGACAGACAAATACAGACAAGAGACTGCAAGACAGAGATTGAGAGACAGAGAAAGACAAACAGACCCAGAGAAAGTGAAAGAGGATAGAGACCTTCAGCTCCACTTCAATGTTAAGTAACACACAAATGGATGTGTACATGGAATAACAAGCTCAATTTCTGCAGACAAGTGAGGGCAATTAATTCAAAAATGTCAATGTTGATTTTAAATGAGTCATAAACAAAAGGACATGACCATGGTACAAGAGAAAATTAATCATTATTCATGAGTCATTAACTTTGAGAGGACTTGACAAAATCAGGAGGAAAATGTTCATTATTGTCCCAGGCTTGGGCTCAGTATTGAGTAGTTATGTATCTGATTGAAACATGTTATGTCTGGCTGTCAGAGACATGTCCAGGGCATTTTTGATAGAGCAAACTTCCCCAAAGTTTCAACAGTCTTGGTATTTTGTGTGGTATTTTGCAAGGAAGACAACTTGGGGCCCTACTGTTTCAAATGTTTACTAATGATCTACCACTACTTTAAAGCCTGTGTGCCTATGTAGGCCAATGATTAATCACTATATATTTCAACATCCACAAAAGTGAAATCATGAAATTCTTAAAGAATTGCAGCATGTCTTAGGAGGTTAAAATAATTAGCCCTGAACATATTAATTACAAAATACAAAAGCAACATATTTGGAAGAAGTTGATGGGATGAAATAAGTTGATGGGATGAAACCCTAACCCCAGACTGAAAAATGTCACAGTCAAACCACATGGTTTTATAAATGAGTAGTGGTTTAAGACCTGCTTTACATTTCTCACAGCACATTTTACTAAACCAATCACACAGTCACAAATTACTGTACTGTATATCTGATCTTGATTAGTGATTTGGATACATAAAAAAAATCAAAAGGCCACAGTTAGTATAAAAAAGCAACTTGTCCTCCAGTTCAACCAGAAAGCGAAAGTCATCAACCTGCACAGACAACCTGCGGTTGGAACTGGTTTACAGAACAGAGCAGTAAACTGGAAAATAAAAAGGAAGGGAAAAAGACTCAGACCAAAATCAGTTCATGACATTTGACTCAGACCAAACCAGTTAATTACATAATTTTACGAACCCCAAATTTTTTTCACAAGTATTACAGAACTTAACAAAGGAACAGTGCAAAGTGTCTGTAACTTAAATGTCTCTTTCCATTGACAGGCTTGCCTGTCTCAATCATTGCCAGTGTGTACATGTCCTTGTAAAGGCTAGCTACCTCTACAGTAGCCTACTGATGTTAACAGGGAATTTCGCCGTTTCTCACCTATTTAATATACAAATGACTAATGTTAGCAATAATTAATTAGCATGATAAAAATACATCTCCTCAACACAGCATTAGAATGACTAAATAAACATTTTGCGGTAGAATCAATTTCCTTTGTATTCTTCTGTTCATAAAATACCAGAAGTTTCAGTATTTTAATGAATCTAGATACCACCTCTCTAACAAAGTGACGATTGGAATATATCCCATTGAAATAATTTTTAGAAGACAAAAAATAACATTTTGAAACAATTGTTATTTTGCAAATTTAAATGTTGATCATGCCCATGTGATATTCTGCTCTGGCTGTATTAATAACAAACAATCCAGAAAAGTGCTCTTTTACCAGCACCAAATGCACCCAAAACAGAGATCTCACAGGTAAACAGCACATTTGCATTTTTCCCACAAATCATCCAGCAAACAATAACATTAACACAAGTGTACCAGTATATCATCGCAACAAACAGCTACATAACCACACTTCTACAGTTGGCAAAAAAACATGAACCACCAACACTGTTTCTAGAGCTTGTAACCCAGCCAAACTGAGCAATTTGGGTAGAAGGGTCTTGGACAGAGAGGTCACCAAGGACCCGAGGTCCACTCTGACAGAGCTCCACAGTTCCTGTGTGGAGATGAGAGAACATTCTAGGTCAACCATTTCAGCAGCACCACCAATCAGGCCGTTATGACAGAAGCCAGACAGAAGCCATTCTTCAGTAAAAGGCACAAGAGAGGCTGCTTGGAGTTTGCCACAAAGCACCTAAAGAACTGTCAGACCATAAGAAAAAAGATTCTCTGGTCTGATGAAACCAAGATTGCACTCTTTGGCCTGAATGCCAAGCATCACATCTGGAGGAAACATGGCACCGCTCATCTGTAATTGTTGCCAGAGGTGCTTGACTGAAGGGGTCTGAATACTTATGTAAATGTGACATTTCAGTTTTTTTGAAATTGACAAAAATGTATAATAACCCGTTTTCCTTGACGATTATGGGGCATTGAATGTAGATTGATGTGGGGGAAAAAACTATTTCATACATTTAAAAAAGAATCTGTTAGGTAACAAAATGTGGAAAAAGTGAAGGGGTCTGAATACTTTACATATGAACTGTTATGATTTAATAGCTAGGAAGAGATTTTTTATTTATATAAGATTGAGTGCATGGCCCCATATATTCTCTGAAGCATAACACAAACTTTGCCTTAAGAGGCTTTCACTCCAAAAGATTAATAAGCAACAGAACAACGGCTCTGACCTACTTGTTAATGTAAATGTAGAAATAGGTAGCCGTAATTTGAATTCAGAGAGGACCACAAATCTGTTTGACTTCCCCAGTTTTAGAGATGGCTAACAGACTATGATGGTTTTAGTCCACTGGTCTTTACGTCATGACTTGAAATCCAAACTTTCACCCCTTGATTGTCACCCCATCATAATTGTTTACTCCTAATTTGGACAGAAAAAGCCACTTCTTTGTGTAACCATTTTTGGAGACATGCACCACAAAACTTTTACAGGTCTTGGCGTTAGTTTCTACTCCTCTGGGGTAACTCACTGCCATCACATGATTGTGTATACGATACTACTAATAATAATATCAATACCATAATATAAATTATAGCATCCCCATTAGAAATGAGCAAGGTACACATAATCGATCCCCCCATTAAAGGAACACATAAGGAACACATAAAACAGCATGCTAGTAAGACCAGTGCACATCAGCCTGCGTGAGTAACCTGACAATTAAATAGTATGAAATTAAGGCACAAATCAGGTTGCCTTAATGTAGACTAGTCAACAAAACCTTATATCTGTCAGCTGATTTTGGCCTGAAAAAAATAAAAATAGAAGTCATTTTCTATATAATTATATTTTTGCTATTTCTCAAAGCCAGTGATGAACTGGGTTATATTAGGTCAACTTTGATAGCACTGTGTAACAAATGTTATTATTTTTTTGTTCCTGGGTAGTAAGTGCTATTTCCTAATCGCTTATACTGTAGGTATAGAAAAATAGCTATTATTCCCCACAAACTTTGGTTTTGTGACCAGGACAGTGTTATTTTGAAATGTACCTATTTTCCAGAACATTCCAGAGAGATTCAGTGCTGAGTAAACTAGAAGTAACTTCTAGAACTTTATAGAACTTTCCAGTAATATAAATAGTAGTATAAATAAATAGTTGTATAAATACAGGGGCCTTAACTCCACCAGTTCAATTTAGTTCCAGATGTCTAAGTGGGAGGTCATAGAAGACTTCAAAATGGTGGCATTCCTGATGGGTCTCCAAGGTGCTTTTACCAAGTTTCCCTGCTATCTTTGCCTTTGGGACAGGTAAGGAGTCAGTAGCCTTCAAGTACCTTCCAGTGCAAAGAAAATACACTAAGTAATTTTATTTCTTTTGAATACCTCTGTTTTACATTGAAGGGTACCCCCAAAATTTTATTTTTAACCATTTACAGACCTCCACGATATTCTGCAAATTTTATTGATGATTTTACTGAACTACTATCTGTTAAATCAGTTGATTATGACTTGTTTATTATTACAGGGTATTTTAACATCCACATAGATAATAGTACAGACAATAATGCCAAATAATATTTTGCACTACTTGACACTTTCGATCTCACTCAACATGTGAAAGAGCGTACACACACTCAAGGCCACATTCTAGGTCTGGTTATCTCTAAAGGTCTCGATATTTCCTCTTTCATGGTTAAAGACATGGCCCTGGTCTGATCATTTCTGTGTCTTTTTTGAATCACTTATCACCCAGAATGTTCCAGTAAACTCTGTTTCTGTTAAGAAAAGGTACATTAATGAGAGTACCAAAGCTCAGTTTATGGAAGCCATAGCTATCTCTCCAACAATAAGTGCTGAGTCAGTTGATGTACTCCTGGATAATCTTAATGCCAAAATATTGAATGTCATGGATCGTGTTGCACCGGTAAAGGTAAAGAAAACTATGAGCATACAGAAAAAACCATGGAGAACCACCATGATGGTAAACGCCCTGAAAAGAGAATGTAGGAAAGCGGAACCTAAGTGGAGGAAAACTAAACTTCAAATTCACTATGATATCTATAAACAAAGCCTTGGTAGCTTCAACAATGAGTTACGCAGGGTCAGACAGAAGCATTTATCAGGAATGATCAACAAGAATATCAACAATACCTGCACTCTATTTGTCATGGTCGACAAGCTTACAAACCCAATAAAGCAGATAGCATCAGAACTCATGTCCACTGTGAAATGTAATGAATTTGCGTATTTCTTTAGTGAAAAAATTCTAAGTATTAGACGGGCCATCAGAACTACACAGTCTAAAAAGGACTCTGTACTGTCACCACGACCACCAAGACATAACTTGGTTATGTCGCATTTTAATACAATTGATCAAAAATCCCTAGAAGAAACATTTCGACATCTTAAAGCTTCCACTTGCTGTCTCGACACACTGCCATCAGACTTTTTTAAAACAATTTTTAACTCTATAACAATGGACCTACAGCAAATAGTTAATAGCTCTCTGCAATCAGGCATTTTCCCAACGTCTCTAAAAACAGCTGCCATTAAGCCCCTATTAAAAAAGAGAACACTGGATGCATCTATAATGAA